>VWYI01036658.1:174890-185644 GCA_013399455.1 Anthoscopus minutus | reverse complement strand
CCCATGAGAAGAGTGCTTTTTCATCTCACTCTCACTCACATCACTAACTTTCTCATATTGATTTTTGCTTTTCAGATATGGCCAGACAGCTCACCCTCCAACACTATTACTCCTGGCTTTGGTTCTGAAATATGTCCTACAGTACACTGGACAACATCCTCTGATTTCAGTTGTCTCTTGACATCTTCAATTCTATACCTGCAACTCAATATTTTTCCTGAAAGCCACTTCTTTGTGTTTATTTTCATATTAAACCACAAGAGATTGTATTTTATTGATTTTTGTCATGCAGGCATGTCTAATACATTTTTTTGCTTGTTCTTTCTTGCTTTAGGCTCTCTAGAGAGATCAACAATTCTCTTTTGTAAGATGGAGATTTCTGTATGTTGTGTTGCAGAGACAGATGGTAAAAAGGCTCTTCCACTTTTTTTTATTATTTAATATATTTACATTACAGCAGTGAAGAGAGTTTTACGGGAAGATCTCACAGTGAATACAAAACAAGGCATATTTAATAACTGTACTACCAGGTGCACAGGCCAGAGAAATTTGTCTTCTTTCTTTCTTCTAAAGTCAACTGATTTTTAACTGAGAAATACAATATTATCATTAGCAGGAACATGATAAACTAATACTTTAAAAAAAGACTCTTAAACAAAAAATGTCTCCTGCAGATTGTAAAAATGCTAAGTGTTTAAGGTTGGTTTTAGAATCATCGAATGGTTTGGGTTGGGAAGGACCTTAAAATCCATCTTGTTCCAACCTCCCTGCCATGGGAGGTTGCTACAAGCCCTGTACAACCTGGCCTTGAACACTGGGGGTTGATGCAGCCACAGCTTCCCTAGGCAACCTGTGCTAGTGCCTCACCAACCTCACAGGGAAGAATTTCTTCCTAGGATCTAACGTAAACCTACCCTCCATCAATTTAAAGCCATTCCCTTTTGTCCTGTCACTCCATGCCCTTTCCTGTCCAGATCTCTTGGAGTTCCTTTAGGTTCTGGAAGGTGCCTAAAGTCTCCCCAGAATCATCTCTTCCCCAGGCAACTCCTTCAGTCTTCATAGGAGAGGTACTCCAGTACTCTGAGCATCTTTCCAAACTTCCTGTGGACTCTCTCCTACATGTCCACCTACTGCTCCCAGTGCACTTGATGCAGCCTGGGATGCAGTTGGCTTTCCAGGCTGCAAGCACACATTCCTGGGTCACACTGGTGTCACTGGCAAACATGTCTCTCCTTGTTTGGGAGCACAAGGCTCAGCAGAGCACTTCTGCTCTTTTACTCCTCTAGAGGAGCTAGAGAAACCATAAGCCATAAATGTATATTAAAATGTGTAACAATTGTTACTAGAGAGGGGGAAATTTTTCAGAAGCTTTCCTTTGCTGCAGATTACATCAGGTAAGAGTCACCTGTATCTCAATCCCATTTTGTTAATGAATTGCTCATTTGACGAATAAAGCAATGCCAAAATAAACAGTTAAATACTCTTAGTGTGCTGCAAAATCTGCAATCTGTATTTCCCTATTCATTCTCCTGGTGGCTCCAAAGAGAGGAAAAACCTGAAATATCCTACTCAAAAGCTGCCTCATGAAGCACAAGAGAGGCATGGAATAATTCTCCAGATTAGAGAGTGAATAAAGTTTAGCAAACATGTGCAGTTGTGTCAGTAACACCATCTAAATATATAAGAAAAAACCACAACAGGCAATGTACTGTACAGTTGGAGCCTGAAAATTTTTGTAACTCTCTATGCTATTTGTTCAAATTTAACCACGGTATTTTCACAAAAACTAGAGTTTGAGCTGGGTCATTATATCAACTGATGTGAAAAGATTCTACTTGAAAGACCTACTTAATCTAGCAGCATATTCCTGACAAACTCAACAAGAAAAAGCTGTTCTTCACAAACCCTTGGAAGGCAGTGAGAATGTCACTAACAGCTAATGATTAATGGAGTACATGTCCAAGAGTCCCCTGAAGGAAGGTAATAACAGAAAAAAAAAAAAAGCAGCAAAACCTCCAATCTTCCCCTCTGCTTTTCATTAAGCAGCACAAAAACAGAGACACAGGGATTGAAGCCTACTGCATTCCTCAAGTCAAACAATAGGCAGAAACAGCTAAAAGGTGGCCCAGACTCAATGAGCACCTAAACTTCCAGCTATATTGTCTAGGAATCCTTCTCAGAGGCATTCCTCTCTCACAGATAGATGTTATCCATACAAAACTGCTTTACTGATAAAATAACGTGAATATTTTGATATTATGCAAACTCAGTAGGTAATTGAGCAGAACCTTGAAAATCAGATTATCAAATAATCAAAGGAATTATTCTGTCAAATGGTCCATAAATTATGAGATGACAGACTTACACCTCTCTAAATGCTTTTTTTTTTTCAATTTCTATGTTTCTCAGGTACAAGACTTTTGCACAGCACAATCAATGAAACCTGGCATTTGATTAAATTTGTTTCATTCTGCATCTATCAGAAGACTGATAAAGCTCAGAGAACTGTTTGGAAACTCACAGGTTTCACTTGCTGCTAGGGAAAGACCAAAAATGACCAGGTCTCATCAACAACCCCAGAAGGAAAGAAATTTAAGGAGAAGAGATAGAAAGAATCTCTACTTCTGAAGAATCATGTGTTCCAAGCCAGGAAAATTTTGCTGCACTAATCTAGCACGCAAAGCAAGAATGAACACAATCCCCAAAGTGGGTTTTTCAAAGGCTCTTTGACATTCAGATTCAGTTTTCTGACAAGAAATTCACACACTGATTTCATTTTCCAACTAAAAATAGATTGAGAATGTCTATCATGTTGGAAGCAAATATGCTGGAGGGTTTGCTGTTGTCTCTGATGCTCCAGACCTGGTTAGTAACTATGAATTCAGAGGAACCATTTGGAATAAATACATTTCCCTGTATTCAAGCTATCACTGAACAACGTTATATGGTTAGCAGTGATGTTTTTCACACTTTACTTATTGGAATGAATTCCTCATTTTTAGATAGATGTTCTGAGAAATATGCTAAAAATTTCTTTTAAAAATTTCAGCAGTCTCATACTGCAGAAAGAAAGGCCAGGTGAAGCTTATAAGCAGCTACCATTTAAAGCCCATCTGTAAGTAGTGGCAAACTAGGGTTGAGATGGAAGTACTACATATATTAACCTGCAGGCTTGCAGAATGCTCTGAACATAATATAATTAGGAACAGGAGCTGGAAGCATGCATGTGATACAACATGCTTCCTGTGTACACTCTTCCTGGCTGTTCTGGGTGACAAGAGTATGAATGTTAAAATTAACTATATCATAATTACTATAATTTGTACTGAAAGAAGCCCAAGGCTATAATCACATGCTTGTATAATAGCATTAAAGAGTTTACACACAAATATGTGTTCTGAAAGTTACTACATTCCTTTTTTCTTTCAATATTTATGGAAAGATGTATTACCAAGGCTACTAAATTCCCAGGCTTTGAAGTAAAAATTAAGGTCTGTCCTTAATTCACGATTCATACTTCAAAAGCTATTTTCTACATGCTTTTCTACATATAATTCTGCCAGAATAGACATCATGGCATTTGCTATTTCCAAGCACATCAATGTTGCAAATAACTTTTATTTTCACCTGTGCCCTAATACACCATTTCCATTGGAATAAAAAAGCTTTTAGGCTGTTTATACATTCTTGGTGCTTGGTGTTTGTCCTATGGTTCTCATAATAAATCTGTGAGTCCTATTATATGTTACCATTGTTTAAAACCAAAACCACAGTACATTAGCCTTGACTATTTGGAAAAAAAATATAGCAAATCAAATTTGCTACTTCATATCCAGACACCCAGAAACATCCTTCCAGTTCAGCCAAAACACATCAACAAGCTTATTTCTTCTCTGGATCAAATTTTCAATGAAACAAGCAAATCTTAAAATATTGTTAGAGACTATGCATTACAAAGGGTCATAGGGCTCCATGAAAAAACCTGAACTGAGAATCCATATCCAGATAAGCCTGAACTTTCTAAAATAATGAGATAGCAAGATATGTACAATCATGTTCAGTATAATATGCTACACCCTGCTCTCTTTAGTGTATGTAACCCCTGATTTTAAACTACTTCTTGATATCAAGAATTTCTAAACACCAATCTCAACAATGAACAGATTTGTGAATAGATTGGACTTCACTTACTGCAGGATCAAGAGTTTGGCAGGATCAAGACTTTGGCATAAGCACAGCATGTTTCAGAACAAAACAGTTTTCAACATCATCTTAGGAAAGTTCCACTATTTACAAATATACTACTCTGTGCTATTTAAAACTGAACACTAGAAGAATCCAAATGTCCAGAATTTTGCATTCAATGTGAGCATACTACCTAAAGCTTACATACTAACTAAATATACAGTTGCTAATGCCAGTAAAAAATCCAATGGTAAAATCAGCAGTTTCAGGCCAACCAGCTCTGATGCAATAAGCTTTTGACTTCTGCTGCCAAATTAGCTCCTAAGCTCCAGGAGCTGACTAGTTGCATGGAAACAGGCCTGCTGGCTCTGCAAGCCAAGTACCTCAATCACAGAATATTAACATAAATGTTGCACTCAATAGAACTCTACTGCTGCAGAGTTATAAACCAGAACTGGAGCAGTCAGACAGCCAAGATCCCAGCCCAAACACTGCCCCAAATAAGTCTGCTGCCTTATTGCTCCACTCCAGGTTTAATTTCTGTTTGCATTTGTCACTGGAAGGGAGAATTCTGCATGTCTGATAAGACATTAAAAAATAATTTAATGATTACATAATTACACAGAAATTGACTAATCATCCTTGAGATTATTGGTGGGGCTGTGGGGGAGAATAAAAATCCCCAAATTCACACCAACCATGTTAAAATATTGCATTTCTCTGACAGTGATCTCTTCCAGAATCCAAGGATGCTCTCCTAAAATTGATGATTTCACCTCAAATTCATCTCCTCTCCATTATCTGTACCAGTTCATGTTGAAGATTTTTTACTTATTACTTATCAAGATGGACCACTTAAAAAGGAAACAGATCCTTCCCTGGCAGTCACCCAAAAGAATACAGAGTCAAAAGGAAAGGACAGTGAGATCAGTCAGTGGTGGCTCCATAAATAGCTCATGACTCTTCATTAATCATTACAGAGCTGAACGACACCTGAACAATAAGCAGAAGTAGAAAAGTGTCTAAAATGAACTTAAACAATTGAAAAACTGATGTCTGCTCTCTTTTAATAGCAAACACACACATTATGTGTTGGGTGGGTGTGAGTATGGATGGGTGAAATAGGTACTGCTGCCACTGAGATGCAAAATACTTAGGATGAAAAATAGACAGACTACCTTTTGAGTTTTGAAAAGTCTGAAATGTTTCAAAGTATTTTAAAAAGTTTTAAAATAAGCTTGCAACAAATGTTTTGATATCAGCATATTTTCGAAAACATTGACCTAGTGCTTCTGAAAAACGTGAGAAATATTTTCTTCTCTTTCAGTTTCATGCAACTCTTACAGGTTATGACCCATAATTATTTTTAAACTATAAATAGCCCCTTTGTGCCTTAGACCCTGAAAGACACAAATATATACTTACATACAGACCTCCATAAATCAAATACAGATATTACAGAAATTATTACATTCTGTTAAATAAGCTAGAAGTCAATAGCTTTGGCATTCCTGCTGAACAGGACAAAAGTATGTCCTTAAGTCCATGAATGAATCTATAAATATAAGCATGCCTTGTAGCTTCTCCTTGGCAGCTCTCCAGGGATTTTCTAATATTTTAAGTCAAGAATCACTATTAGCATCAAAAATGCCTCTATGGAAGGTGCTTTCCTTAACAACATGTAGAGATTTTTATGCATACAGAAACAGTTTGCAAGATGACTGACAGCGAACTCCATAAGCAGAGCTACAGTGAAAGCCCCACAAAACCTGGGTGCAAGTGGGACTTAAGGACACCACCATGAAGGAGGGACTTTACATAAAGTTTGGATTTGGTTAGGAGAAAGACAAATAGGAACTGTTTCTCTGCTCTCCTTTGAAAGAGGGTAGAGACAAGAAAGTATTAGGAGAGTGAGATTTCTCTTGCAGCAAGATGTGGATCAGAAAGGAAAGTTTCCTGCAGAAACCAACACTGTGGTACTATTCCAAAACCAGTAACTGGAAAGAAAAGATGAAGACAGAGGGAAAAACAGGAGAATCTAACTATGGAAGTTCTCACTTCTCTACTGAGAATGAAGAGTCCATTTGTTCTCTAACTAATAACAAACAAAAATATATTCATTACAGAAACTTCTGCAACTGAAAGCCAAGTATGGTCTTAATTAAAAATCCAAAAGTAATAAATAGTAACAATCTAAAGAATGTAAGAAAGCTAGAGCTGTTCAAATCACAGTCATGCAGACCTCCAGAAAAATAGACACTGTTAAATGCTTGGTAGTTATCTGCCAAGCAGTCTCACCCTGCTGCAGCTTCTTCAGCCTTTCAAAATTTGCATGTGAAACATTTTAGTTAGATATGCAGTTGTCAGCAGACCCTTAATTATATTAGAAGAAATGTGAAGATATATAATATATATGACATCTTGTAAGACCAGAAGATATTAGATAAGTTTCTGCTTTTGAAGGAGATACTCTTTTTTGAAAATCTTCCTAATAAATCAGTTTGCCAAGGCATCCCTTTGGGAATTCAGTGGCAGAAACATGAAATGCAAGATCAGCAAATTATTAAAATACTGATATAGTAACTCAGAGATGAGCAACTAATGAGCTGTAAAGTTCACTTCTAAAAGCAGGACACTCATATATTAAACATGCCCACAGTATTTTCACTGTTCATTATAAATATTAATTTAGAGTGGGAAGGTGAACTGTGCAAAATAAAACTCAACTCTGATAGATTCTGATAAGATCCTTTTAAGGATCAAGTTTCTTTGGGATAATGCATAGTGACTAAAGACACAACTCTGCCAAGTTTGGTATTAAAATGCATTTTAGCATCACGGCGCACCCTAAATGAGTTCAATGACACATGAGCTGAAACAGGCAGATGAGTTTCAATTTACCAAACAAACTGAACTGCTACACACATTGCAAAACTAATGCAAAATTACCATAAATTAAAACTATTTTAAATAAAGGTGAAAATATGGAAAGCCATGGATCATTCACATGTGCAACATTGTTAATTAAATTCCTTCAAAGAAAACAAATGCCAAATCTTTACTGCAGCACACAATATTTTGTGTTTCATTCATCACATCTCTTCCCCTCTGATAAACAAGGACACAGTAGTCTGTAGAAATGCTGATGAATAGAAGAAAGCCACTGCATATTATATAGGTGTCTTCTGCCCACAAAACTTCCATGCCCTTGTGATGCTCCAAGTCTCAAAGCAGAAATGGACACAACACAACAGCCTGTACGGTGTACAACAGAGAAGACATCAGTGCTGCAAGGACTTCCAAAACAGGTACTTAAGTGCCAGTACCTATCTAAAAGCACTGGCTGACATCATCAAATGCTTATCTTGCATCTCCTAATCTTTAGTATGCTTGGTATTTAGCAAACATCAGTATATTTGAACCTCTCTGATAATTTAGTGAAAATTATTGTGAAAGTTCAATCGTGGCTGGAAAAAGCCACAACTGTCAACCTTGTAAAGCCTGGTATTTTTAGTGACTTACAAAACTACTTCACAAAGGAACAGATAGCTTAATAAAAATATAATGTGATTCCTACATGGAAATTAGACACTTATGCTTTGGCATAACTACACCAATAATTTTGTTAATGCATTAGATGTGAATCTCAGTAAGTTTACCTAAGACACAAACATATGGCAACACAGAAGTGTCAATAAGGAACAAACTGGCACATTAAACTAGTGAATGTATTTACCTTGCAAGAAAAACCAGAAAGAGAAGATGATAAAAGAAAATAAGCTGCAAAACAAAATTGCCTCTATAAGATACTTATAAAGTGAGCAGTGTAGAGAATTCAAAATAAAGATAAAATCCACATGAAAAACATTAACTATGAACTGTTAATGACAACCAAAACAACTTCAGGTGGGAAGACTCCCAAGATAAGGAGTCTAGTGCTCTAGGCTGGGATCTTTTCTTGTTGTACACTCTTGATGCTGGACTTTCTTTTGGCCTAATAATACTACTCATGTTGTCATGGTTCTTCAAAACAAACAAATAAATAAGAATAAAAAACCAATCACTTCCTCCTGTAACACCAAAAAACAGCCTGAATTTGTACTATCAGTCACAAATACTTGATGAAAAAAGGTGAAATTAATATGCTGCAGCACATGGCACATTTTAATAGGCTTTAAGAACATCAGATTCCTCTTGAATTCAATTACTACCTACAGAAGGAAGCTGATCTCCCTCTGATGCAACTGTTAAAGAATTCAGTTGTTCCTCAGTGTACTGTCAGGACCAATAAGCAACTCTAAAAAAGGCTATTCTAGCACATTTTCCTAAATGGGGAAAAGTAGTCTGCACAGGGATTCAGGTGGGCCTTTTCCATGTCAACTGGATAGCTGCCCAGCTCTTTTTTTCTAAAGGTAGATGCAATTAGGGTATTCCTGCTGACAGACTACAGCACTAAAATCCAAGAGGAAACGGCAATTTATTCAAATAAAAATATGATTTGGATGTTCACAAGCAATATTTATAAAGCATTTGTGTACAGAGAACATTTCAATTTCCCATTAAAAACTCAATTTTACCTTAAAAAAATTCTGTCATTTAAAAATGATGACTTAATTTTATTTTCTCTCTCCCCTTTTTCTTTTTTAAACTTTTTTTTAGATATTCGATGCACAGTAGTTCCCATTTCCGGTTTTCACACAGTTTTGGAATGGGAACAATCTTGAGCCCCAGACTCAAAGTCTGTTCCATGCTCATTTCATTTTTAGCTTAAAGCATATGTTAATGAAGACCAAGAAAGCATGTGCACACTATTGCATGTCTCTTCTTCTTGAACATATTCATATTTTTTAATACACTGCCCATGAATATATTGCCCAAGCTTCTTTACTTGTGCTAACTCTCAAATCAGGGTCACTTTCATTGTTTGAATGATTTATTTCTTCTAATATCCAAGAGAACGTGTAGGAAGGAATAAAAATGTTAATAATTAAAAGTCATATTAGAAAACTAAAAACTAATTCCAGAAACGCTCACTCCAATGAACTAAAGCTCCATCAGGCACAGCTTCTCATTCTGAATGCCCAGAGTCTCTGAAGTCGTCAGATAAATTTTTCATTTTGCAGAAACTTGAATGAATTTGTTCATTCTCTTCTTTCACATGAGATGTTGTCAGGATGACAGGATACGACTGCAAGTATCTTGCAATGAACAAAACAGCAATCTCCAGAGAAGTAAGCCATTGTAAAGGGAATTTATGGCCAGAAGCAACACACAGAGTCACAGTTTCACTGCAACATCCGTCCTGTATCAAGCTGAAGTGCTGAAGGGCTTGTTAGTCTTACTGGACACATATGTTTGAGAGGAGTCATAGAATCATAAAATCATTTGGGTTGGAAGAAACCTTTAAAGGCCATTGAGTCCAACCCTCTGTCATAAGCAGGGACATCTTCAACTAGATTAGGTTGCTCAGAGTTCCAGCTAACCTGAATATATCAGGCAATCCTTGAATATATCAGACAATGAAACACCCACTACTTCTCTACACATTGTAGAAACTGTGCCATTGAAAAAAATTGTTCTTTCTTACATTCTACTCTGATTCTGCCTTCTGCAGTTTAAAACCATTACTCCCTGTCCTACTGCAACAGCCCTGCTGCAAAATCTGTCACCATCTTTCTAATAATCCCGCTTCAAGAACTGAAAGGCTGCTATAAGGTCTACCCAGAGCCTTCTCTTCTCCAGACTGAATAACCCCACCTCTCCCAGCCTCTCTCCAAAGGAGAGGTGCTCCAGACATCTGGAGCATACTCTTAAAGTATGCCTCTTCTGGATCCATTCCAAGAGGTCCATGTCCCTCCTGTGCTAAGGATTCCAGAGTTGTATGGTTGGGTCTCACCAGAGCAGAGGTGGAGAATCACCTCACTAGACCTGCAGGCCACTTTTGTTGTAGCCCAGGACAGACTGGCTTTCAGGCCTGCAAGTACACATTGCTGGGTCATGCCCAGCCTCTCGTCCACAGCACACCCAAATCCTCCTTGGTAGGACTGCTCTGAATCCCCTCATTCCACATCCTGTACTCATCCCAGGACCTGCCCACACCCAGGTTCAGCTGGCCTTGTTGAACCCCATAAGATTCCTATGGGCCTATTCCTCAAGTTCATCTAGGTCCCTCTGGATGGCCTCCCTTTCCTCATGCTTGTGAGCTGCACTCAGACTGGTGTCATCTGCAAACTTGCTAAGGGTATGCTTGTTCTTCCTGTGTCAGCTGATGGAGATATTTAACAGCATTGGTCCTAATATGGAATCTTGAGGGATACCACTTTTCACTGATGTCCATGTGGACCTTAGGCCACTGACCACCACCTGCTGGATATGACCATCCAAGCAATTCCTCATACACCAGAACAGTTCACCCCCAAAATCCATCTCCTTAAAACTTTGAGAAAAAGATGTTGTGGGGACCATGTGTCCTGGGATGATCCATAGTGTCACTGTATTCCACATCTATCTGTGTCCAAGAATGGTTATAGTCTCCTTAAGACTCTGCATCCAGGGACCTTGTGTGTGTG
>VWYI01036658.1:80833-174684 GCA_013399455.1 Anthoscopus minutus | reverse complement strand
ACTGACAGAGGGGTCCTTTTCCCCCCATCTCACACCGCAAGTGCAGAGCACAGCAACAGCAGCAGAGTCTGCCAACAGCAGGGGGAAGCAGCAGCAGACCCCACATGAGCTGGCAAAGCCTCTGCCTGCTGCTAGAGCTGCTCTGTAAAGCTCCTGCCTTCCCAAGAGGGATGTGAGCATCATGTCCCTTTATCCTACAAGCCTGAGGCTGTCCCTGCCTTGTGCCATCTCAGGAAAGGCTGTTTCTGACATTTTGGGTCTCTCTTTGCTCCAGCAGAGTTGTGAGTTTTTTGCAGTTTGGTATTTAGAAATTATTGCCTTTTTTTCTTGCCTTTTGGCAATCTGTTTGTCAGTAATGTGTTATTTTTTCATTTCTATCTGCTCATATCTCATTCCTTATTGGTGGGAAGGGATTGGTTGGAATGAAGGGGAAGGTTACTAATTTCAGAGTGCCCACCTCTTTAAACTGTCTCGAACCAGGACACCATGTCAAAGGCCTAACAGATGAAGAGAGATGACACCCACAGCCCTTCCCATGCGCACCAATATAGCCACTCCATCATAGAAGGTCATTAGACTAGTGAGGTAGGAACTGCGTTGGTGAAATTGTGCTGGCTGTCTGAAATCACCCCCCTAAATATATTTCAAACCACTTTTTTTCAAGTCTCTCCCCTTTTCTGCAAAAGAAGTTTTACCAACACTTACCTCTGGGTACTTCAGTTTTAAAGTTTTATGCAATTCTCGAAAACGACTGTACCGCCGAAATACCGTCCATGTCTCATCCAAGACTGTTATCTAGAGCAGACAAAACAAAAAGAAGAAACTGAAGTAAACTCACACAGTGGACAACACTAAAACCCATGCAGTATACAAGATTAGAAGATTAGAACAGACAGTTCTTAGTTGTCCTACATATAAAAACTTTTACTTTTTCTTTCATTACAGCGACAGAACTGTATTTAATATGGAGCACTGACTGCAAAGCAAAAAACAGCTGAACGTATTTATTACTTAATTCACAGTGGTTTGACAAGACTGTAAAGACATTAAAATATCCCCAGACCCCAAGCACTTCTTGGTACAGCTACCTGACTCTCAGTTTTATAATCAGTGGGTGTTCCATTAATGAATAAATAACATCCAAAATTAGGGTAGTGTAGCCTCTTAAAATATTCACAAATATGTATATTCTTATTCATAGATATTGATAATTAATAAATTCACATTTCTTGGACACATAGAGTTCATGACCACATAGAATAGGATTCCAGTTTGGAGGGTAAAATATAATACCAGATTTTAGTAGAATATATTCCTTTAAGACACTCTTGGTCTATGTCTTCAAAATGGTGATGAACATTCCATCTATATACAAAGTTTTCTTAAAATCAACACAATTACTCCTGTGAATAGAGGGCATAACAGCAGGAGCAAAGAGGGAGGGCAAACCAACCTTACCATCAGTCATTTGCAAAATTCTGACTGGAACTGAGACACTAAACACTACCTGAAATCAGGTGCCATGAATGAAGGACATTTCTAAGTGGGTCATAAAAGTGTTGTGACTAGAGCATTTGACTTTATAGTCAAAAGTCAAAAATCTTTGTGCAGCTCTAGTGATCCAAGGCTACCAGAAGCCAAGGGGTGAACATTATTCTGCAGGGTGAGTGAATATTATTCTACATTGACAAGCAGAGTTGGAAAGAGCCAACTAGCATTGCTTAAAACTGAACACTGATGTGTTTTGAATAGGCCTCATATGTGGCATTATCCCTGTCTAGCTATGATTTTATGCAGGAAGAAAAAAAATAAGCAATTTCACAAAACACCTCTCACAAAGACACAGGCTTCTTTATCTTAAAGTGGCTCCTAAAATTAACAAGTAGTTCTCTCACTACTGACTATTTCAAAAATGTATGGAGGCAAAGTTGCAATGGAGTAGGATAACTGAGTAAGAGCAACAGAAATCAGAGCAACAAAGCCAAAAGAAACCAAGCACAAATGCTGCTGCCCCATGCTTGCACCAAACTCATCTCTGGTCCACTCCTCACCCCCACTGCCTTTGCTGCTGTATACACAACAGGGAAATTAGGGGGCGTGTTTTGAAAACCAGAAAATATTGCGTGTTTTATGACAATAGGAATGAGGTTTGGGGTGGGCTTTTTCCTATTTTTACCTCAATTTTAAATTAAAGATGAAAGGAAACAAAACCAGCCTTCTCAATTCTATTCAAAAACATTATAACATAGGTTCTTCTTGCACGTAACCACAATGAAAACTCATTATTTCTTAAAAAATTTCTCTTTCATATCATCAATAAGCTTCACTGCTACTATGAGTCACTACCCCTGGAAGTGTTCAAAAAAGAGTGGATGTCACTTGAGGACATGCTTTAGTGGAAAACATGTTGGTGCTGCTGGGTTGACATTTGGACTTGAGGATCTTAAACATTTTTTCCAACCTTCATAATTCCATAATTTTAGGACACCTGCACCATGGATTACATTCCCTCAACATATTGTTAACAGTGTCTCAAACTTTACAACTTGAGTGAACAGATTTAATATTCATAGGCAGGTTTAACTAAAAGAAATTAACTGTTCAGGAATACGCATATTATACTGATCTCAAGTAACTAATTAACCATCCTGTTCTGAGTAATTAAGGCAGAGGACTGTGTGATTTCAATGTTCGAGTAGACAATGGTCAAGTCTAATAACAAATAGTATTTTAATCATAAAACAAAGAAGTTACTCATCACTTTATTCTTTTTACTTGAATTCTGTCATTTAATATTTTAGAGTTGTAGAAATCTGCTGTGATAATTTCAATTGTATATGATCCTTATTCAAAAGGGACCTCTTTTTTCCCCAGGGATTTTCACAGAAAATGAGCAATCTAGCACAAGGTATTCTGGACTCCTGCAGACACAGGCATGCAGAAGAGCAGGCATGTCATGTTGGCTGTGCATCAGACACCTGTCTAGGTGATAGGGTGGCATCAAACTTGCCCAAACCAAATTGGCTGCAGCCAATTATTTATTAGCTTTCTTCTACAAAGTTTAATAACTTGTCAGAGATGGACAAGAAGGAAAAGAGCAAAGCCATGCATCTGTGCTGCTTTTTGTTGGCTTGGTTTGACCTGACTTGATCCCTGTCATCCTCTTTGTTTAGTCTGCTTTGTTTACTTTCCAAATTCTTGTAATTTGGAACTATTTGTATTTGGAAGACTAGCAGGTAATTTCAAAATGTTATTGTTGTTATAGCTGGCATGGTTGAAAAACAAATTGTGATGCTAAACAAAGTCTTAACTGGCCCCCAAAGCACAGCAACAGTTATTAGGACAGACAGAATCAAACTCCACTTGTATAAAGAGAATTACATTGCATTTGGCACAGCAGTATCATTTCTAGAACATGGCCTTTTAATTCCACAACTGATCCAAAAAGTCTGGGTTGGGATTATTTTCCCCCATTTAAAAAAAACTGTATGACAGACTACATGCTCTATAGGAACGGGGCATATGCACATGTTTTGAACAACAAGTAAATCAATTTTCTGAAAGCCCTTTGCTTTTTACATAATTTGCTAATACAGTTAAAAGTATTTTCTTAAGAACAAAAACCATGTGGTTAAGTACATGTACAAGACAGATTTTGGAATATTCTTATCTTGGCACTGCTGTGATCCTAGATTTGTCTCAGAATTGTGGGTTGTTTTGTTTTTCTCAAAGGCATTCCTATGTAAAACTTATAAATCTGAAAGGAGATACCACAGTCCTGTCTCCTTATCTTTTCTTCCCACAATGACTGATAGAAAATAACTTAGGAGACATTTTCAATTGATTCCACTGTATAGCACATCACATAACTTGTCCTCTTTCTGCCCCACAGCAACAGAAGTAACACTATGGCTAGGGGAGAAAAAAGCAGTATTCCACGTGATTCTAAAAGCAGTTAGAAAAAAAAACCAGGAAATGCTGAACTTCTTTATTTGGGCTGGTTAAACTGCCTACAGTCACCATGAGAACTAGTATTTCTTCAAGTGAACCTTGTTTAAACTGTTCCTCACACTACAAAAACAGCATCTGAAAAGATGGACGTTTTCTAAAAATTTCTTATAACATTTTTCTATTTTATTATTGCGGTATTAATTTGATAAGGTTAACAGGTTTTTACTTATTTAGGCAGTTATGGGGTATGCATCATTTTCTTAAAGAACTATGTATCCATGAGAACTGCCTCTGCTTTATGCTCTCTCTGCAACAGTTCACCAAACTCAGAAACAAATTTAGACTAGAAATGTGGACTTTTTGAGCAGATCCAACACAGCATCTGGCTGAACAAAAATGCAACTGGATCTGAACGAAAGCAGTTTTGGGGTGCATCTGCCTGGATCTTTTCCTACAGAGTACTTGTCAGACATCACTAAAAGGCTTTGAAACACAAGAAAACAAGTTTTGAAAGAATATCAAACAGGATCAATAAAAGGAGGGAATGCAGAACAATGAGGGAAAGCTGGGTAAGAATGAGAAGGTTTATCTACAACTTTCACTATTGTCAGAGGATCCCTGCAGGGCTGTGCTTGATTCCAGACTTTGTTTCCATCACCTGCTCTCAGGAGACCCTGCAAGTCTTTATGAGAACCAGAGTTCCACCTTCCCTGCTGCCTTGCTGTTCCTTCTGCCAACCATAGGTTCTGTCTGAAACCATGGGCACTGTCCATAACAGATGCCTCTGGTTTTATTGATGCAAAAGCTTTTCCCACAATGCATAGCCTTGTCTGAATAGCCTGACACAACGTGAAAGGAAGGGGAGAATACAAGAATAATTCTTTGGCATACTAATTCAGCTCTAACATAAATGTGTTTAGACCTGATTAAGCTATTACTGTTTCATCATGTCTTTAAAGACAACACATAAAACTGTCACTCAAATGGAAGCTTTTTTGGAAATTAATCAATTCATAGAAAATACTTAATAGCAGACTAGCACAAACAGCTCCATGATATATTCCTGCTGCAAAAGAAGGGGCTGTCTTAGCTCTAATAAATTATCAGTTTCTTCCTGTTTTGAATTCACTCCAGTATGTTCTTGTGGGACTCACTCAACAACTATAATTAGGATATGTATCCAGTGAAAGAACCTAAGTGGATAGAACACCCTGCTGGCCTATTCCCATACACGGCTATATCAACAAGATGCTGAACCTGCACTAAATATTGTTGGATAGTATGTTAGGGCTAAAAGACTTTTGAATTGACCATGAAGCTGCCAAGGAAAATGGAACTCATTCTCTCTCTTCTTCAAATAAACAAAATAGTCTTTACTACTCATGTCACAAGAAGAAATTTATGTATTTGTTATATACAGAAATTTATTATATTTGTTCCTCTATACAACAATATGCAAGATTTAACTACAAACACTAGAAACATCTGTTGAAGAAAATACCCCTCAGATACCTAGAATTCACAGTTTTGGGGACTATCTTAAAATTCAATTCAATCATCACTTGTCACTTTGTCACTTTTCAAAGTCCTATGACATGCAGATAGGTCAGCTACCCATTTTCCTGAAAGCAAGAGGAACCTTGCTGAAGAAAGCTTATTTAGGACCTAGCAAAGGAAATGAGATTAGCAACACCTCGGCAACTGACATATATTTCGGGTGAACTGAAAATAAATTTGAAGTGAAGAAAAGTTGAAATCAGGAATCATTTTGACAGCTGACATGGTATTCTGACCAATAAGAAAGATATTAAATGAATACATATATTTAATCACCCCCCTCTGCCACATTTTCCTGATTTTTAAGGCAAAAAAAAAACCAAACCCACTATTCCATGTGCTCTAGTTTTCTATAGAAAACTAGAGTAGGAGTTTCTGAATATTAATACAGATAAAAGTAGAGCTGGGAGCTCTGCACATAAAAGGTTTAAAACAGAAAAGTTTGTGGAATGTCTGTGGATTGTAGCATGGAGCTAAATCCTGACTACAGCAGAAGCAATCCCCTTTGACACAGAGACCTGGAGGGAAAGGAAAAAGCATTAGCAGTTGATTGATTCATGTGAGGGAATGACTACAAGAAACATCCCCAAAACTGCCAAATTGCATATACTTTTTCAACTGCTCCCTCAGTCTAAGATCTTGTGGAGGTTTACATGGGTTTTACCAATGAAAGAAGAATATTTGGAAAAGAAATCCATCAACAGATTCAGAAGAGAAGCTATGTTTTTACTTTAGCCATCTTCACTAGCCATTACCTAATCTAGTAAATCCCATGTGCTGAAAATTGAATAGAATCCATGGGGAAGTTTCATGTGCAGTTACACATCTCTCAGCATCTCCTTGGCTCCAGGCTTTTACTAGCCCCAAGAAAATCAAAGTTCAACAGGCAAAAGGAGGTATTCCACCCACAAATGGCATGGTATGTTTCAAAACTAAAATTTATCACAAAGCTAAGCCTGCCCATATTACTAAAAAAGAGAGTGCAGTTCAAAAATGGACCTTTACACTGCAAGGAAGGTCACTCCTCCACCTCACAGCAGCTAACAAAGCATCTGGCAGCACATTCAGTAAAGGAGGCTGCCAGTTCTGTCTCCGATGCCATGTTCATCAGTTATGCCACACATATGTCCACACACTCTGAGAACACATTTCCAATTAGACTTTAGATCTTGCTTTGAAAAAACACTGGCTGCATAACAGAGGAAATAAAATTAATATGCTTTTTCCCCCTCCCAGCATTTCTGTGCAGAAAATCAACTGAGAGTTTGGAGAAGCAACACCTTGGAATGGCAGAGTGGGAAGAATAAGAACAGTAAGAGAGCCTGAAAGGAGTCGAGCTTTTGTCATGCATATGTGCAAGATACTTTAATAATGCTTTCATTATTTAGGGTGAATATTTCAAGTCTAGGCCTTTTCTATACGTGACACCTGCATCCCAATAAAGGACTTTCTTGTAACCAATATGCATTTAATCCTCATCTCTGGAACTCCTCAAATTGAACTGACATTGGCTCTGGAGCTGCTCACCCCAAGAGTTTGGCCGCTAGCCTCCTCTGTACAACCAATTCACGTGGAAAATACTTGTCTTTAGAGTGTCCTACACTGTGCATTCTTCTCACCTCTCTTATTTAGCAGTGTTGAGGCCACTTACATAAGAGAAAGAGAACCAAAAACTGCACTAAGTGGAACAAAAGCATTAAAGAAAAGCAAACACTAAGCACTTACCTTTATTTCAAACTCATAGTGTTCATCCTTTCCCTGCCCACACAGGACATACCGTGGAATACTAATTTTTATTGGGTCCTTCAGCTCGTCAGGATTTGCTCCCAGCGAACGACAGACGATCCGCTTTCATGTACATACCAAATAGGGAGAAGAAAGGAAAACCAAAATCACTACAACATAAGGAAAAAAGAAAAGAACTTCACTGAAAATGAGAAAGTGTTCTTGGTCAGAGGAACAGGAAAAAAGGAGGCAGAAATTACTTCTAAAATGAAGGAATTATTTGAAAATAAAGTGTATTTTGTCTTATAAGCAAGCCCTAGCAGATTTTTATGCATACAAAAATTAAGGTGAAGTGAATTTAAAAATATTCCTTTATTTGAAGAGGCATTTTCAGCTAAGTTATCAAAAACAAGGGAAAACAGAAGACTTTTTATTACCTTCCTTTCAAAAAAAATCAGTATGTTAATCAAGCTTTCATGGTTAACTTTAATTTTGGTATGTCTCTATCTTTTATAAAAAAAATTTACAATATCATGCAAACCTGCAGAGGTCTAGGCAATTCAAAAAGCTCTTAAACTTTCAAAGTTCAAACCCATTTTATAATTAAGTAAAGAATCCACTGCCAGAACAGCTTCCTACTGCTTTTTTTTAATCATATCTGAATCCCAGAAAACTCAGCTATGATAAATTTTCACAGTCTGGACAAAACAATCTAAAAATTTATTTCCAATGAGAGCTCATTCCTCTGACAGCCAGATGGAATATGTAACTCTGAAATTATGTCAAAACCAAAACATTTTTGCAACTGAAAAGATTAATGCTTTGCAGTCAGTATGCCCAAAAGCAGCATAAGCATTTAGAGTGAAAAAGTACAGAAGTGCCTTTAAGGAAGTCCTCTACTTGCTTCATTGAACATATTTGGTCTGAAAACCTTAATGAACTGGCACTTAAAAAAAACCTTCAGCATGAGAAATGTAAGTTAACAACAAAAAAGACTGAAAAACTATCACTTTAAACTTATGACTATGTTGTGTATTTGTATTCTCAACATTCATCTTCTTTGTAGCAATTCCTGGAGACTTCCAGTACACATAAGACTGTGTAGGAGCTGGAGAAGAATTGAAACTCATTCATAAACACCTCTGCCTGATACAGAGAACCTTTTGACATCATCATGGCTCTCAAGAAGAGGAGGCTGTCATTTCATTTCCAGTCAATTATAAATGAGAATGTAATTTCCCTTAACATCAGCATTAATAAGAGTGAAAAAGAAAATACAAAGAAAGTGAATTTCTGTTCCACTGAGGTAATCTAGAGTATATTTATCACAACCTTTTTCTTTTATTTTAAGAAAGAATAAAAAGTTTATGTTTGAATGGAAAAGTATTTTTAGTAACATTTATTTTCACAACAAAGACTGTCTCCTGTCCATTTTGCTTTTCTGTAATTACTGCTCACATTACTGGCTTTTCAGCTAAAACTCATTTCTGGAGCACTGAAATGTTAGCTTCTTTTTCCTTGGGGAAAATGAGAAGTTCATTCCCCTGAAAACAAAGTCATCTGGTTTAAAACAGCAATAAAAACCGTAAAGCCACTTTTAAAGTCACCTCTGTCAACATGTAATTTATTGGCAGTCATCTTCAGAGAACTATTACAAACAGCTAATAGAGAGAAAAACAATCTCAAATACAAAGTGTTGTGGAAAATGTGCCCTAATACATTAAATAATGTTTTGATATTCATAAACAATGATCTTTATGTTTACATAGTAAAAATAGTAGAAATACTAAAACAAAATATACTGCTATGAAGTTCTTTTTCATGAAAGTGGAGAGTATTCATTGAGTTAGATTTTTTTAAAAAGCACAGAAGTGAAAAAGCATGATTGGGAAACACAAGATACACAAACATTTAACTTTGGAGTATAATCAGAAAATAAACTGGTTGCAGAGGCTGATTTCCTTGAACAGCCTTCAGCAAGACAGTCCTCTCAGACAGTGCCACTCCATGCTGACTTTGGGCAAGGCCCAGAAAAATGTGATGTCAATGAGGGAGCCACTCCTGAGCACGACTGACATGATGATACTACTCTGTCTACCCATTTGCATACACACTCTTTGTTAAAAAAACCCCAAAATACCTCAAAATAACACAACACATTTTGCTCATTTTGGACTTCCTTAAGGAAGTGGAAATGTAACAATAAAAACCCCCATAATTCTCTATCCAGACAATTGTTCATCCTTCCAGACATAACTTCCCTACCCAATGCAAGCTCCTTCTTTTTAAATCACATGTGAGTTACATTATCATGTCCTAACATATGGTAAAAACAAATGGGAAATGTTCTTATACTAGGAGAGAGACTGAAGTCTGACTCTGTCTAGGAGATTTCACCTCTGCTTGGCAATATGCTTGCAGAATTTAGAATTTCAGATTAGATACCACTGTTTTTTCTGCCAAGAACCATCTTCCTCAAACAAGGCAGATGGCATATTCAAGCACAGGATTCTAAAGACATTCAGCTCCCCTTACAAGGGAAGAAACAAAAGATATGAGACAGCAGCTTATTTATTATTCAAACATCTGACAGAGGTAACAGGTAAAATACCTCTTGTCCTAAGCTAGAGGAAAGCCTTGACTAATGGAAATATTCTGCTAATGTCCAATAGTTCCATTTTTTCTTGGGATGTAATAATAAAAAGACTGTAAGAGATGCAATCTCACAGCATCAACAACCCCATCAGTAAGCAAGCAGAGAATGATCAAAGGAAGGCCAAGCACATTCCATGGACAGAACTCTAGAGTTAAACTCACTCCATCTGCCAGGCAGTGTCCCCAGGTGTCAGCTGCCTAGCTGGAGCATGCAAAACGTGCACACAGATGACAGATCCCAAAACATCTGTCTTGCCACAGTAGCATGACCAAAGGTTGAAATGCTATTTAAAGTACAACTCCTTTGGCTCTTATGACAAATTTTGATATGAAAGTGCAGTAAAGCTTCAATGTAAAACTCAGTAGAAGAGCATTTTCAATGCTAATATTCCCAAAATTGCACATATAAAAGCTGTAAACATCTGTAGTATTAAGAGCATACAGTGAAAATAAGATTAAAACATCTGCAGATGTTTTGAAATATTGAGATCAAGGACATGAAGTAAATCAGGAGCATGAAAAACAAAGATAATCAAAAAGCTTAAGGAAAACACAATCAAGGAGGAATAGAAAAGACATCAATGATGATAGATAGTATATGGAAAGAGCTAGAAAACACAGCCAAAATGGAAATCATAAGAGGGAGCTGTAATTATAGTTTTCATCCACCTACCATATAACATAGAAGCATTTAATTTCCCCACCTTCTTAAGGAATTGTATGCACAGCATATCAGAGATGTACAAAATGCAAGCCCTCAATTAATAATTATTATTGCTTAGATGTGTGTACACAGTCCCTCATAGCTCAAAGGTCCCTTTTTTCTATTGATTAAAAAAAAAAAGGTGGGGTGGTTGAGAAGGAATTTATCAATATTTATTAGCCTTTTGTTTTGAATGTATCTAAATGTATTTGGAATTCAACACCTACTCAAATGCATAATTAGCCAAATGGCTTCCTCTCTTGAACTGAATGTTAATTTCAAGATTTCCAAAGGGATATGCAAACTGCTTTGAAGAATTGATGGGATGATTGTCAGCTGAGTATTTATTTCTTTTTCACAGTATTTAGAAAAACCAATTTCTGAATCAGGTCCAACCTAGCTCCTTTTAGAAAACAGAGGCTCAATTTTTGTGCACTTCTCTTTGTCTGGCAAAACTGTACAATGGATATCATTCAAACTGTACAACCAAAGGCTGTCCAATTGTGATCACTGGCATGAAGCATCCAAAATGTTAGGTGCAGAAAAAAAAGATGTTATTTTCCTTTAAGAGACCTATATGAGTAGTTGTAAGAAAAAAACACTGATGCATAGTCTGCTTAGCACAGTCTGCTTTCACTGATGTATACAGCAATACATGAATGTCACCTAATGAGGGTTTAATACTTCCCATATTTTCACAGAGTAAGGAAACCAGATCAACTAACTCAGGACAAATTTACAGGACAATCATACTTCATTTGAAAAAATGAATTCATTTATATCTGAAGTCCAGCCCAGTGAAATTTGCAGCAAATTGACTTTCAGGAGCTGGTGATTTAAATAAACATTATCATTCAAAACAATCAAATGGTAACAATCAAACTTCTCATCATGTTGCTGCAAATTCTTTGAGTGAAATGTTTGTTATAGGTAAATATTGTGAGTAAACCATCTTCAGTAGAACATAGAAGCTGAATATTCTGTTCAGCAAAGCCAACTTGAATCTCCTTTATTGTGATGATAGGAACCTCATTAAACACTGCCAAGGAACTCTGGCAGGTGCCTTGTTCAGCTGGCAAAACAACAACATACAGAATGGAACTGAACAGAAGCAAGCAAGCAGGTTCTGGGCCTGGTTTTCTGCAACTGCCAACAGTGAACCAACAGACACCTTTCAACTTCTCCACCCTAACAGAAATTTGAGGTAAAGCACAGATGGAAATTCCAGTACGTTTTCCTGAGAATAGACCAGAAATTTCAGAAAGATATCTTAATACTAAACTGTTTCGTGTCTTAACACTGAACTGTTTTCTAGCTTTTTGTTTTTCCAATGGCATGCAAATTCTTCAGGGGGCTTTCTCACAAAGGCATCAGAGATCTCCATGCTCATACACATTGTGACAGCCTCTTGTACAGGGGATTCAGGCTGAACAACGTTTTCAGTATGAGCTTTAGCACCATCACTAGTGTGGGACATGTCTTGATTCATGCCTGACTTGAGGAACACATTCACTTGCAAATTTCTCATAAATGGCAGATTTTTTTATTAATGACATTGCTTGGGCACATCTCTCACTTCCGTCACACAAATTTCCCAACTCTTTAATTTGTTTAGAAACCACTGCACTGCTGACCAGCTGACTACTGGTATATTTGTAAAAGCAGAAAAGCTTCCTGAAAAGATATCCCAAACTGGAAGTGTCCTGGTCTTGCAACAAAACAAGAAGCTATTGACTTAAAAGAAACCAAATCAGAGGCATTGTGTGTAGGAAGATGAGAATTGACTGGTCTTCAACTGTTGGTTCCACTGTCTTTAATGGGCTGTTTTAAGTTTTTGTTTCAGAAAGCACATTAGAGTGAGAAAAGAAAAGGCACAATATGCTAAAGCCAGTTTGCTCATTAGCACCCACTAAGGATCCTGCAGGAGACATCTGTTTCAAGTGGGAACAATCAGATTCAGTTCTTGAGCTTTCACAATCTGGAGAAGTAATTATTTTATCATCAAAATGATTGAAATTTTCAACCTTGTGTAGCAAATTAGCCACATTATTAAATTCAGAACTATGTAAAGAAGTAGATAAAACATTCTGATACCAAACATTCTTACTCTTTAAAGTATTAGGACTTTCAGAATGAATCTAAATACTTTTAATGTCACAATGACAAGCAAAGCTCTCCTGCTCTGAGTTACTCCTTTCATTCTTAAACACCTTCTCTGATGTACGAGGGGAGGAGAGTCTTCCAGAACTGGAAAAGAAATCCAGCATCTCCGTATTTATGGTCTCTTACTCCTGCATTTTCTCCACACAACTCAGAAGCACAATTGCCATCTTTAGACATAAACGGAAAGCCAGAGTGTGGCTGCCACTGTTGACTTTTCTGTTAAAAATTCCAAAAGAAGAAAATTAAAAAGTCTTTGTAAAATCTTCTGGCTTGAACATCTCTTAAACTGAGGATTAGTTTTGATTAGATTTATACAATCATTCAAAATCGGTACAATCTCTCAAAATGAGAGAGGAAATCCAATAGAAGTGATTGAGATCAGATTAAGGAATAGTTGATCCTTTCAACCCACCCCTGGATTTTCTATGTACAGTATCCATTTCACTTGGTTTATATTTGCTTTACTCAAAAACCCAGGAAAGTCAACAGGAAATTCAGAAGTTTATAAGCCCTTAATTTTTTTTCCCACACAAGCACAAGAAAGTAATCCCACACTAGCCAAGAGAGTGCAAGAAGTCCAATGTAGCTGAAAAACAACAGTGTAAAAGTCAAAAAAACGTACAAATTTCACATGTTGCAGCTGTTCTATTGTTACAGTTTAAATCCATGAAGGTATTTAGGATTTACTCACCAAGACAATAACTGTGTTTCAAGCAGCAGTTAGACAACTAAATATGGTGGGAGGGGTCTAAGCCTCAGTTTAAAAATACATAAATACATGTACAAATCCTTCAGGACACAACTTGCCTGGTCCTTGCTAACTTATAGACACCCTTACAGCAGTTCACTATTAGTCAAAAATGTTATGTGTATTCTGGATTCAGACAATCATTAAATACTCATTAAATGCTTTTCTCCTCTAAAAATAATGAAAAAGATACTGCTCCAAGATAAGAATCATGGCAAAACAATGAAGACACCACACCTTTTAAACAAGGAAAAGTTAGGTCCAATCTGAAAAAAAATCTCTTTGATTTCAGCTGGTAAGATGCACCACCATCTCTGTTAGCCATTAATCTTGCTGTGAATTCAAAATTCTAATTATGCAACTAAACATTATGAAATTTATTTACAGGGCATGCCATAATTTAAGACAACCATTTCATTCTGACAAATGATGACCTACCTCATACTTCAACTTGCGTTGAATAGTGCTGTTATTATGCCTCTCATTATCCTAAGCACAAAAAAGGTAAGCATAAAAAAGGTTATTAAAAAGTGCCTTTCTTGCATAAGTTAATTTAAAAGTATAAGGAGGAAGAGACATGCTTTATAATAGACAAAAATAACCATCAATATTTATTAAACCACTGGCTTAGAAGTCAATAAACTACTCTTTGGATCTATTAGATCACCGGTTTTTGAATTGGCATTTGTTTTGCAAGTATGAAATTCCATCAAGGAAAACATTAATTTTCATCAATTAAATTTTTCTGTCATAAAATGAAGATTTTATCTGCAAACTTCTTACTTTTTACACACTCTTTCCTGTCAAAACCCCCCAGAATACAACATAAAAATACCACTGGAAAGAAAAAGATAATTAAAACATTAAAACAGCTATCATATCTCATTTATTGTTTACATTTTTTGGTAAATTAGAAGTATGTAAACACAGGAGAACATGAAAATTACTGAAAAACAAAACTGAATCAGTTTGAAGGTCAGGATGTTCCACCCATTTCTGCTCACCTTGAAACTTTCTGCAGACCAGGATGCACTAACATGATTATCCTCAGCGTTATGATGAATATTCTGGAGCCTTCTCTGCACTTCTTGTTCAATAAAGGCATTAATCCTTTAAGATACAGAAAAGTGTGTGTGTGTGTGTGTGTGTATAGAAAAAGAGTTTTTTACATAAAAATCAAGACAGTCTAAAAGGCTCTTTGAAATGCTTTTAACCCTAAGTATGGCACAGCTCTTAATTGGGAGGCATAATGTTAGACCAGTTTTATCCCTCCTTAAGGAAGGAACACTGACTTTTCAACAAGTGTTCATCTAACAGGTAAAGGTTAAAAATTTATTATTAATTAAACAAATTACTAGATCACAGGTTCAGCCACTGCTATGAATGCAGCTCTACACACAAGAGGCAGTAAGGGTACAAGTGATGAAGAAGAAAGAAGGCTGGGATTGTATCTTCAGTAACTTAACAGTTTCCCTTCATTGCTGCTGTGATGTCAGCAGCTTGAGCTAGCAAAGGTTTGGTCTTGAAACAGAAGGAATGTTCCAAAAGCTGATAGTGACAACTGCCATGTGTAAGTATAACAAGGGCAGAGATTAAAGATTTTAGTGATGCCAGGCAGCTGTCCTATTAAAAAAGGTTTAAGAGAAATTTACTTTGATGCCTTAAGTGTATATGAAGCAAAACCATATAGACAACTGTAAACTCAAAAGCTCTTTAAATACCTCTCAGCCTACATTTTCCCAACCCTGTATCTAAGAGAAACTGCACAGGAGCAACAGGTGAGGCTATTGGTTACTTAGAGTAGAACATCAATTTCATTTCCAGACAGTATAATCATAGTATTTAAATCAAATCTAACCCTAGCAGAATGGTCTTTCCAAATATTTATTTTCTAAACCTATTCTTTGCATTGCATTTCAGGAATGCAGGTTACCTACCTATCATCAACCAGTGGGGCAGCAGATGGCTGAGGCTTTGTTGGGCTGGCAGGGGAGGTGCTATGGGAGAGTTTCTCATCTAATACTCCATGGTTTCCTTTCTGAGCTCCATCACCCTCATATATTTTTTGCTTCAGCTGCTGAATTTCTTGGTCCAGGCTATAAAGATATGGTAACATGTAATTTACTTTGGTTTAGAGTTGACTCACAGAGTTCTGCTGGGATGTGCCTACACTGGTATACATAAGGCTGTAGATACTAATATTTATGAAGGTTTAAAAATTGTAACTATTCCTTAAGCATATTTAGATAGGAAAATAGAGACAGCTCAAAACCACATTCCAAGAGTAGTATTAAGTTGACTAAAATATCTGCAATAACTTGCAAGAGGTATCTAAATCAGAACATTAAATATGAACTCCTAAGACTTAATCTATCTCTCAGAATCACTTGAATCATTTTTACAGAACTCTATCAATTATCTCAGGTATTATCTTCCAATGTGAAAGTAAATGAAGAAACAAAGGGGAAAAAAAAGAAAAACTCAAAATACAGCACTAATACAAAAAATCCCTAAGAAAACCACTGATGTGTCAAAACTCCTCTATAAGAAAATCTTTAAGTTGTGTACTACACATGTACATTTTCCAGTTGTTCCATCTGTATATATGTTTTTGAAAATTCACTTACAAAATAAACATACAGTACTCACTTTATATATAGGGCTAAGAAATCCTCTTTTGAAACCACCTTGCTTTTTTTTAACAAATAAATTTAATTCCACACAGATTTATGCACAGAATACAATATGTAAAATTTGGTACAGTGATTCTGACTAAAAATGCCTGAGGCATTTTGTATGACATAAGAACTGCTTATTGCAATATTCATCATATTAGAACAAAGTAATCTGCAGAACACCCTTTTCACTTGTAATGTAGCTGAGATTAGATTAGTAACAAAGTAATAATCTTCCCCATTTCCATGACAATTTTTGTCTCTACAAGTAATTGTTTTTCTAGAGGTTACTTAGAAATCAAATAATAAAAGAAAGTAAGTTCTTGCCAAAACAGGAGAAATTATGCAAAGCTGAGATTCTACTACTTCTGCTACAATTGTATATATCTAAATTGAAGTGCAATTCTATATTCCATCCCGGGGGTTAACTGAGAAAATTAAAGAAATGAATAATGCTGAGGCTTAGGCTGAATTGTTGCTTCAGCTTCAGAGTGCTTTTTGCAGCACTGCCAGAAGCCATCTATTTCTTCTGATTAGCAGCAAAACAATCTTGTGTCCTGAGGGTAAGTGGATGAAAGATGGCTGATTTATATAGGAAAGTGTTTGCATCCACAGAAAATCAATTTAACTACAAAAATCAGATTTACATTAAAGTAACAAAGCTTAGCTCTTAGTTTGTAAACATCCTGTGAGAAGATATCATTTATATAGCTACAAACTTAGCCTTGTGATGCATCCACAAGTAAGTACACTTGCCTCAAAGATGACCCTAGAGTTGCTTTATGTTCATTCTAGTGCCCCAAGCCTCTTGCAGTAAAGCCAAAATGTGTGTATATATCCCAGTTTAAGTAAAACTCAAATTGTCATTTTGGGAGTCATCCCTGTTGTCTTGGGGTGATTCATAATGATATTTAATCCCATAACTATCTGTGGCCAAAAACTCTTATGGTATCTTTAAGATCCTGAAGCTGCAGACCTGGAGTGTCTGGTGAGATAGGGAGGTGTGGGCATTTTAAAAAGCTCCCTGCCCAAGATTTTTCACAGCTTTTCACAGCAATGTATTTGCACCACTGGCTGCTTGGTCTTTGTTTAGGCAAAACCTTTCCTTTCCTTTTTGGTTTGTTTTTTCCCTCAGATCAGAGGAACTGCAATGTCTGAGTCACTTTGAGGGCGAATTCTGCAGCCACTTGTCTGAAAACCAGGGGCATCCTGCCAGCAGAAGTGGAGCTGCCCCAGTCCAGCCCAAGCTGCTGCTAACCACTGCTGAGCCTTGGACAGGACACATGTAGTGGCTTCAGTCCAGCTGCCAAGCCTGCTCTGCTGTGCCTTGCTGTGGGGCAGCTCTTCATCTGCTGCTGGAACTGCTCTGTGAGGTTCCTGCCTTCCTGAGATGGATCTGACACCATTTTGTCACTGTGCCTTGCCAAGCCATCCCAGCAGCCCCATATAGGGAACGGGTATTTTCCAGCATTTTGGGTCTGTCCTTGTTTCAGTGGGGTGGTGAAGTCCAGCAGTTCAATATCTAGCAGTTATTTACTTTTTTTCCCCTTGCCAATTGGCATTCTTTTTCTTAATAAACCATTGCTTTTCCACTTCCTTCTATTAGCATGAATTTCTTATTGGTAGAAAGGGATTGTTAGAACTCTTAAAGGAGATAACTCATTCCAGAGCATTCTCCTTTAAAGTATCTCAAAGACACCTATAGGTGAAAGAATTTTGAGCTTCCACATGATTCAATCAAATAAAAACATTATATCTAATTATGATGGACTTACACTTGTATAGCATTTCAAATGAATACTGCATTTAAACATTTTCAGTGAGTTAACATTGATCTGAAGCAGAGCACATCATTACATAATGGGATCTAGTTAAACAATAAGAAACATATATAATTCATATGCTTACTATGGCATCATATACTGTGAATGCAAACTCAAAAACAAGAGCCATAAGTAGTCTGAAATATTTAACACATTCTCATGTATCTTTAGATCTTTCTCTTGCCTCAACATTCACAAAAACATTCTGAATTGAATTATTCAGGCCCATGGGCTATTCAGCGAGTGACTCCCAAGTTTTATTTAGCCTGTGCAAGAGGACTTTGAAGTAAACAAGAAAAAAAAAACAAACAAGGCAAAAAAGAGAGAGAGATAAAAAAGAGATCTTTTCACTTCTTTCTTATCTTCTCCAAACCTCAGTGTTCTGGCTGACAACATGTTTTTTCACTTATCACACAACCCTATTTTTGTGGAACCTCCAGTTGTTTATAGCTCATTTTAGTCAATTGAGATGACTAGTATAGAAAATGAGATTTTATTTTCATTACAATTATGGAAAATAATGGTAATATACACAAAATGATGAATCAGTATTGAAAATGCTTAACTAAAAGCCAAACAATGTAGCTATAAATGTTGAAAACGTGACCTCTACATAGTCTACATAAAGCAACTCTTCTGATAGTGGTTTAAAAGGAATGGAATACATAAAAGCTCTTCAATTTGTCCATAGGCAAGCTTCTTCATTTAGGTGGTTTTTCCACATCTGTTTGAAGGGTTTATGAAAAACTATTTACATAAATTAGTGAAATATTTAAAAAACAGATGACAAATGCTACCTCAAGGAAAAAAACGTCATTTTTTCATTGACAGTCGCAGGTTTTAAAGTGCCAGTATAAGCAAATCAGGTAGCTCATTTAAAAATGGCAATCCTGCACTTTTTCCATACTGCAGGGATTGAACACATTAATCTTTATAAATTTTTCCTCAGGTCAAAAAAAAAAAGCCCCAAAAGATTTCTTCCTCTTCTTCCACGTTGAAAGATCCTTCCTTAGCTGAGTGATTTCTATGCTACAAGGTAAGTATAACCAATGCCACTGCTCCTGTGCCTAAAAGGAATTGTCACCACACTGGGCAGTGTTAAAGCTTCTGTATATTTTCCAATAAGCTTTAAAAATAGTATCAAATTTTACGTGGATATATGGCTAGCTTATTTTTATTTAGCCTTGAAACCAGGGCTATTAAAAACTTAAACATTTTCCCCCGTTAACTTTTATTACCAGAAGGGTTCAGTACATCACCAGTTGAGAGAGACAGTTGGAAGGTTTACTGTCACACTCACCAAATCTTGAACAAACATCTCACTTGTTACTAACAGAGAAAAAAATGTCATACAGAAATAATTTAAGAGAAAAAAGTTGTTAGCTGTAAGGGCAGAACATAAGGATGTATAAGCTTTCTACATAGGTAAAACAATTTAAGTACTGTGATGGCTAATGCAAATAGTACCCTGCTGAAAGATGGGATAAGTATCCAAACACACCAGAACTTAATAGGAGAGGCAGAATCCTTTAAAAAGCAGCAGGGTTTCAATTCAGGATAAACTATTTGAAACTCATGCAGAAACTCAAAAACTGGGGCACTGAACAGTGAAGTTGTGCTCTCAACATCCAAGGTACGAAATGATTCCCCTTTTGTGGACAGGTTCTGATAAATGGAAGATACTGCAGCACTCACCGTTCTCGGTCTTGTTCAAGAGCTTTCTGTTCAGCTTCCAGACTTGCCTGCAGCCCTGCCTGCTCGCCACAGCTGTTGTTCAAGGTGGCCAGCTTCTGCTTTTGCTCTTCAATTTCTAAGTCTAGGGTGGAACGACGCTGCAAAGCAGAATGCCTCCTTTCCAACTTAGCAACAGCTTGCTCCAGTGCCTCTCTCTGCTGCTTTTCTCTTGATTCAAGGATTTCTTTTTCCTTTTTCCGAACCTTTCCTTCCTGCCGAGCTACATTGGCTGTGAATTCAAAGGTTTCTTGAAGCTGCTGCAGCTGATTTGTGCTAGCCCTATACTGGGCAAGCTGCTCTTCTTTTTCTTCTATTTCTTTCTCTATTTGATAGAGAGTATTATCTAACCCTAGCAAGCCCCTATCAAGGACTTCAGAAGCTCTTTGTTTTTCCTCCAGCAGAGCTGGCAAATGATTACTCTTCAGGTACTCAAGCTGGCGTACTTTAGATTGGAGCCTGTATTCCACTGGCTTTATCTTGTCAACTTCTTCAGCCTTGAGTATGGCATCCATAAAGATTTCATCATCTCTCTTGAGATTTAAATGTTCCTCCTGTGCAAATCTTAAGTGCTCCAGAGCTCTTTCTTCATCTGCTATTTCCTTTTCTAGGTGATCCATTTGTTGAATTAAATCTTTTTCCAAAATAGCCAACTGTTCCAGCTGTTTCCTTTTAAACTCTACAAAATCATGCTGTGCTTTTTCTAACTCTTCATGGTTTTCATCACCTTCAGATCGGGCTTCCTTGACTTTCAAAAGAGATTCTCTGATCTCTTCAAGATCTCTTCTCTCTTCTTCTACTCTCTGCACATCCCCTCTCTTCAGGAGCTCTATCATGACCTGCTTCTCTCGAAGCTGTTCCTCTAGATGAGCCACCAGCATCACCTGTTCTCTTTCCTGTTCTTCAAGTCTCTTTTTTTCTGATTCCAGCTTAAGATACTGCTCATCTTTTTCCTTTTTTAGTTTTTCTAGTTCACGAAAAATCTGCATTTTCTCTACTTTTTCATTATGATTAAGTTCTTGCAGTCGCTGCAACTCTTCTTTGACCCGGGCAAAAATCTCTTCCTGCTGCTTTTTCTTTTGAAGTTCTATCTCCTGTTGTTCCCGTAATCTCTCTTCTTCAAATTTTTCTTTTTCAGCCAGCAAATCCTTTAACCTGCTTTCAATGTGAACACTTCTCCGTTTCAGACTCTCCTCCTGTTTTCGTATTTGCAGCTGAACTATTTCTGTCTCTTTGCGCTGTGACTCTACTTCTTGCTGCATTCTTACAAGTTCTGCTTTGTCAGATTTTTGTTTTTCTTCCATCTCTTCTATCTGTTTCCTATGGCAAAACATTTATATGAAGTTAAGAAGGTTTGGACTAAGACTTTTGATCATATATAACCATTTATTTTTTTTAATAGTTTTGTTTTGCTACAGGTTAAGATCCTTCATTGCTTGGAAATGACTCAATGCATGAGATAAATCAAAAAGAGAGATTCATATAGTCAGTGTCAGTATAAAAAGCTGTGGATATATAAAGTTATAGGAAGACATGTTATGCAGCACTTGTTATTAAAAAATTAGACTGTATTAGTTCTGTCAAATCAAATAAAAATATTAATAGAACATATCCATGCACACATTGTGGAGAAAATATGTATTTTCTTTACATACATATATTCTCATGCACAGAAACTTGTATAGAAGGACTTGATTAGCAATTTGCCTCACCAAATTTAAGTCAACAGATGAATTTAAGCAACGTTTTTACTTTACATAATTCCAACTGAATTACTGATAAACAGGATTATAAGATTTAAGAAAAATTATGTCCTGTGTAATCTCTCTTATTTGAGGGTCACCATTACTCCCATAATACAAGTAGAAACAACCTGAAAGTCGACTGGTTATTTTGCCAGAAATCAGAAGAATTAAAGTACAAGCAAATCAACTTCTGCACAATCAGAATTCAAATTCCACCAACATAACAAAAAAGGATAAATATCAGTGACCCTAAGTTGCATTAGTTGCTGGATAGTATTTTTCAGAGCTTCAGAGCTTCAGGATTTTTCTGAGTTTACTTCACTTAGTCCAACTGCATAAAGAGCTCTATCAAAATGGAGCACACCATCTAAAGTTGAGAAGGCAGAAATGTTTTCAGCTTGTGAATCTAATCAGTGCTGAGATCTGCAACAAGGCACAGCTATAGATTCCACAGTCTTAGCAGGTATGATCATCCAAAACAATCAGCTCAGATTGCCAGCTAATAACAATGCATTCGCTTGTCTTTCAAACCAACTTCCACATAATGTTCTGAAAAGCATGATTAGCATGCCCATTCCACACCACAGTTTCATGTAAGAGAAGCAGAAAGTAACATGTGAGTTTCTCCTATCATGACTCAATCCAAAGAAAAATCACAAAAAAGAGATATGAATTAAGAATGAAATTTGCCATCTTTTAAAATAAAACCATGAAAATTAAGAGCAAGGGTAATACATTTTATCTATATAATCTAATCAGAGTTTCTTTGCTAAATATCAGTGAGCTCCAATTCAGCTATTCAGGATTGTCTGCTTGCTAAATAACACTGTGATTCCAAAGTAATGATTTAAAGGAGTTTATAACTTGTATATATAGAAACACACACACATAGATACAGAGAACAATGTTACCTTTTACTTTCTAATTTTTCAAGCTCCTCTCGTTGCTGTCTCTCAAATTCTAGCCTGATTAAAAAAACAAAAGAATACAGTAAAAAGGTTGTTTTCTGAATATCACAAAAATAGGAAGACATGATGCAATTTTCTGTCTCTCTAGATGATAATGATACAAATGAAGCATTGTAACACTACTTGCTACAAGAACAGAAAATAGTTCCTTCATTAAGATTACAAATTTGGTATCATGCTGACATGAGTATAAATAGAAAAAAAAAATTCTGCGGAAAAAGTATTTAAAAAGTGAAGTTAAGCAAGATATATAAATGATTAGCATAGCCTCTGTGAGTTAACTACATGCAGACATGGCAATCAATACATAGAAATTTAATTTCTCTACCTTAAACAAATCGGTCCTTTTACAGGGAAAAGACTGCCATGGGAGGCAGGGGGAAACAGAGCGATCAGTTGAGAAAAGAATTGATAGAAAAAACATATTAGCAGTACAGAATACTTTAAAATCAACAGCACTTTGTTTTATTGGAGGTTAAATTGGTTAGATTCATAGAACACTTATCATATTACATCTCAGAAGAACTCAAACAATTATTCTTTCTAAACACATTTTTCAAATGCCAATGACAGCTAAAGTAATTCTCTTCATCCTATGGTTTATTAACTTAGTCACTTCTGAGAAGGGAAAGGGCTGCAAAACTACAGTAGTGTGCACTAATACTTCTGCCATTTCCTTCCAAGAAAAACAAAAAAGTCCCAAACATTCCTAGGATGTAATCAGTGGGGTTGAAAAACCCCAGAGTGCATATTCAAGCACAGAACAGAATTCAAACCCACTTATTTAAAATATTTTTAGGATTTTAATGTATTTAGTTTGACAAGGTTCTGAATAAGCACAGGAGAGCATTTTATCTAATTTTTTAATATCAGCTTTTATTACAATTGTACACAAGTAGTTTTCTCATTTTTATTTCATTTGAAAGGATGATCTTTTATTTAAGGAACTTTTTAATAACAAATATTGGAAAGGTAGAAAGACACTCTATATATTGATTAAATTACTCAACTAAATATACACATATTCAAGTTTTCAGGCTCGTTACAGCATTAAGATATGCAAGTTAGTGAAACAGTCCATAAATACTGAAAAAAATGCAAGCCTGCATCACAAGTTAACTTCCAAGTTTTTGATAAACTGCAGTTTAAGACATTGTTACCACAATTATAACGACAAGTTTTTAAAAATAAGGAATTTTTAGTATTTCTTTTTAAAGTCATAGAAATGCATACAACAAAAAGAAATTGCCCTTGGAAATATGCAAATAGTACACTAATAATCTAACATTTTCAAAGCTATTGTAACAAACTGTGATTCCTGCATGTTCAAGAAGCATTCTTCTAATGGCTGCAATACGGGAGAGTGACTACTTTCACAAATTCCATATTTCAGTTTTCCCTATTTCTCACAAATTCATTTCAAAAAATGTCTTCTACAATCCCTAAGCAATTAGCCAATGTAGATTTTTATACCTAGATGCAGGCATTCAAGCATTCATGTAATTGTCTCACCAAGAGTCCCACCACATTTGCATTAACATAAGGACAGATGATGAAAACTTAGTATTTTTAATTTGATCACAATTGCTGCTGCAGCAGTGCTGCAGAAATCCACGAAGTGGATGCAAAATCCACAGAGTGCTGAAAGGGAACAAACAGCCATCTTGGGGGCTTTCATGTTAATCCAGTGCTTAACATGTGCTTCAGGTTTTCATTCCCCCTGCTATTTTTAATTAAAGCTATACCTCAAAATTTTTCCCTTTGGCTATGATCTGCTACCTGAAATTCAGAGCTTTTAGCTATCATTTCTTACCTAGGGTTTGGCTGAAAAAAATGCCATTGTTATTTCAGTCCAAAATAATACAGACTCTGGGGAATATTGCTCTGGCTTGTGGAAATGCAGATTTCCTTTGGGCACTACCAGATGTAGACCATCTTTGCTCAGACAGTTGGCAAAGAATAATCTGACTGTATTCCCATGTTTGGTTAAGCCACAAAGAAGGAAAATGTTAGATCAGCTAACATAACACACAAAACCCAGAACAAAAGCTTCTGGTGTTTTGATTGTCCTATAAAACACATAATTTAGCAGATATATTTTATATAAGCATAAAAATGGTAACTAATATTACTCTGGAATATTTGCTTCAAACTCATTGTGGGCTCAAAGTCATTTCAAGACAGGAGTGAATCTAAGGAGGCAGGATAGGTCTGACTGAAGTAACCTTGCTTCTTTAAAAATTTACTACAAAAAAAATCTCAGCATCAAAAAAGAAAAAAACTAAAACCACCCAGGCTATAACAGATCACTGTCAGCTTTACAAAGCACATACACAAGACTAATGTTTTTGTGTTTAGTCTATCCTAATAAAAATCTTTTTCACATAACCTCTATTCCCTTTATTCACCTACGCAATACTGTGAATAGAAAAAAGCATATTAGCTCAAAATTAAAAAGGAACACACAGATATTAAAGACTAGAACCTACTCTTTCTTCTTTTGTAGATATACCACAAAGGAACTTAATCTGATCAGTGTTGAATTAAACAGACACCATTTTCCTGGAAAACATGTCTTATCTAGTGATAAGAGCAGTGTAGATAAGCTGCAGAGAAAGGAAGTCAGTTCCACGAGCACAGCAGCTAAATCTGCACAGCACAAAAGTGCAATCTGATACTACATCTGTTAGGAAAGACTGAGTACTGGCAGGACAACAGAGAAGTTACAACGCTGTTCAGAACACCAATTAATGAAATTAATTTAAAAAAAAAGATAACAAACCAAACCCCCCACACTAAACTGTCAGAGACTGAAGCAGTTTGTGCCTCAAACATTTATACAAAATTTTGCTCATTATAACAAGAACTGTGTAAAGAGCTGCAACCCCCCTGAAGAAACCTAACTGGGACTTTGGACTGTAAATTAAATCACTAAGATTACATAAAGGGAAAACCCAATCTTTAATCATCTCCAGCCTAGGAGAAAACAAAGCTGAAGGAGAGGAATGCACCCACAAGAAAGCCAAGTGGAACAGAGATTTTTACCCTGGCTAAGTTTGGGGTGGGAGAGAGCACAGTTTTCAGAAGCCAGGTTAACACAGACTCCCCCACCCCAAAATGATGTGGAGGAGGTTTCAGGTGCAATCTCTGGTTAGAGGCAGTGCACACCCACCCTCCTTTACACAAACCAGCCCAGCTGTGGAACCCCCAACCCCACCAGCCACATCCATGGAACATTCACAAGGCAGGTGGCTGAGGGGGGTCATAATCCATCAAACACCCCCTGAAGTGCCCCCCCAGAGTCATTCCTGAAGCCTTGCACCACAGGACTGCACGTGATGCGACAAAGACAATGGCACACTTCCTCCCCAGCACCAGGGAGGTGTCAGGGTTTTCCTACCTAGCCTGAGTGTATATTAACCCATTGGATTCTGTGCTTTTCGGGGGGACCCTCACCACCAAGAAGACCACCTGGAAAGGATCAACAGAGTATCACTGGGATCCATGGACTGGTGATATTTTCTGCCCCACTCTCCACCTATTTTTTATTTCTTTCTCTTTCTCTCTCTCTCATATTTACTATCAAATAAAACCCATACTACTGTCACTGGAAAAAGGTCTTGTTTGCACCTTAATTCAGGCAGAGGCATTTCTAAGAACTTTAGTAATTTGTTCATGACATAAATCCATCACAAGACCAAAGCTTATCATCAGTAGTTTTACAGCTACAGGATCATGTAGCTAAGAAAAGATCCACAAATGAAATCTTCTGCATAAATCTACATGTAAAATCCTATTTTATCCAAAGCTTATTATTTGAAGCAGTGTTCCATGACACTAGATTAAAGACAGAGACCGGGAAGAAGTAGAACAAAGAATTTTGCACATTAAATTTATGCAACAAGATAGTTTCCCAGATATGGGAAACAAACAGTCAAACAAAAAGGCACACACAAGACCATCCATCTGAAAACACTACTAAGGACAATGCTGGTTTCCATATGGAAAAGAATACAGATACAGTAAGCAAGATCTATCATGTTGCTTTCACAACTGAAGGCAATACTCCACAGGCTCTTCTGCCATTGATTGCTAAAGATGCTGGATCTTACCAGAATCTTTATTTCAATCTACAAAAATTGAAAATTTAGCTACTTTTTTAGGTTATTAATACTGAAACTGGGAGAAAAGGCTAAATTAACAACCAGCAGAATGCTAGTCAGCCATGAAAACTGCACAGAAAAAACCCCAAAGGGCCAGCTACTGAATCGGGCTGGATTGGTGGTTGGCAGTATCAGGTCATGTTGAGAAACTGATACTCCAATCTATTGCAGGAAAAAGGTCAAAGCATTGCTCCTGATAAAACAAACAATCCCCAACAAACTAGATTTAGTGCAGGATATTCTTTTCCATTCTCCATTTTTCCAGAATGCAATATGCTCCACCCTCGCTTCTTAGGTTCAATTACCCTGCCTTTGATACTCAGATACAATTTATTGAATGTTTCATCCTAGCTGAACACAGTCAGAACTAAGAAGAATAAACACTGTAGCACAGCACTTGCTAGGCAGTATTCTTAGATGGAAGTAGAGAGATTGGAGTCTGCTTTATTCAAAGCTTATTTAACTTGCATTTATCCCAGCCCTCTGTTACCCTTAAAATAACACCTTCTGAACAATTATCCCTTTGTGACAACTTCACCACACAATCAGAAAAATTCCTGTGCTGTTTGAAGGTGTTAAAAAACCAGCAGTAGGATGAACATAAATAAATTTAAAATTGTCAGGGTACCCCCAGCCTAAGCTGAAAAGCTGCTTTTGCCTAATTGCTGTCCATAAAGATGTATCAATTATGGAAGGTGCTTTCTTGTACTGATTAGTAAGGCTCAGGTAAATGGCAGTGCAACCTTCAGAGCCTGCCTTTGCAGCAGTATAAAAGCACACAGAACAGTAACATTTGAGGTTTGGAGTTTTTTGCAGGGTTGGGGGTTTTTTGATGGGTTTGGTTTTTGGGATTCTTTTGAGGGGGAAGGGGACATGCAGGTGTTTGTTATTTTAAATCACTGATCACATCAGGACAACACTCACCTCCACGTGACATAAACCCTGTATATTCTTAGGTATGGTATCAATAGGACAGGGGGTAAAGGTTTCACACTGAATAAAGGTAGATTCAGAATATATTTAAAACAAGTTGTTTTTCACAATGAGGGTGGCACAAATTAAAATCCCCCAGAGAGGTGGTGGATGGCCTTTTGCTGGAAACATTCAAGGTCAGGCTGGATGGGGCTCTGAGCACCCTGGTCTAGTTGAAGATGTCCCTAGCTGATGGCAGGGGAGGCTGGAGCTAGGTGACTTTTAAAGATCTCTTCCAACTCAAATGATTCTATGATTCAGAAGCTTCCTCACTCAGAAAAATATATGCACATTACAGTGAGTAGAGAACAACTTCAGATAGGTTTTATTGCTCACAAACAAGTGACCTGGCATTCCTTATGCATTATAAGCCTTAAGCATAATCCTTTCTTGTGTTCACAAATTAAGCAGGAAAAAGTATCTATTCATCCAAGACAGTTCACAAATATTAACTAAATGCAGACTAGTGGGAGAATATCAACAATTATGCTCTGCTTAGAGTTTTTAGTTTAATAAAACATATGCATGAAGTGTTCAGGAATATTATGAGTATTTCCACCTAATCTTATTCTCAATTTCAAGAGCAAGAGTACTCTCACAATCACACCCAAGAAAGGAAAATTCACAAAAAGTGCTAAACGGGAAAAATGGCAGTGTTTTGGAAAATTGATGCAAAACTGTTAAGGAAAAAAATAAGCAGAAGAACTTGCAATCTACTCCCTCAGAGACAATAAAGTAACTCTCTACACTCTCTGTTTTCTTGAGGTTTTTCAAGTAGGTTTTACAGGAAAAATCCTTCCTGTAAGGCATGGATTTGGCATTATCTGAAGATTTTAAGACTGCTTTGACTGGGAAATAATTTTTAAGCACATCTTCAACCGGGCCTTATCCATGCCATTGTATTTTGCTGTAAACCTGAGTGACTAGTGAGGCAATGCTGAAACAATCTGTCCTACTCTATGCTGACTGCAGAGTTCAGGTCAGCACTACCCAGTAAAATTCAAGTATTCAAAACAATATTATAGCAGAATAACATTATCAGTCAGGGAAAAGCCCAGGATAGCTCACCAATAACCAGAGGCAACAACAGCCAGGAACTTTCCCCAGCTCACAGAAAACATAATACAAGCAATGGTCACTGGAAATTTTTAGATTCAATTATTTAAAAAGCTGAAGAAAGAGAAAAGTATTTTTCTACTATGCTTTTTTAAATCTTCTTTATCATCCATCTCTGAAGACAGAATGTAATTTATAAGCAGGCAGTTCAGTCTTGAGATCTCTCTAAGTAAGTAGCAAAAGAGTAACAGTCACATCTGAAGCAGTGTTATTAAAAACACTCCCTGTACTTTAGATGTCATTTAAGCAGAAATTATTATCTGTCCAATCTCCCTAAATTCTAAAGAGAGATTTCCAAGTAAAACTTGGGAATAAAGCTGCACTATCCAAGGATATAATTCAATTTAAAGTCAATTTTTCAAAAGCATATAGTTGGTTAAATTGCCTAATCTCATACTCAAAACACAGCCATACCTACAGAAAAAAATTAGTACAAAACACCATCAGTTCCCTGTAAGTTACCTTAGGAACAGTGGAAAAATCACTAAAAACAGCTTCTCTACCATAAGCATTCTATGTCATTGTAACTGCACAATAAAACTTTCTTCCATATTTTAATTTGGCCACTTACTCAGAGATACTGGCAGAGAACACAAGACATTTATTTCTCAGCCTTTTTATGCTTGTATTGGTATTATATGAACTCAAGAAATCTCAATTTCAGTTCAAAATGCATTTTTCTCAGGAAAAACAGTTAACTTTTAATTCTGAAGAAAATACAAACATAAAATTTGTGATGTCGTTATTTTGCTGAACTGCTTTAGCCATAATGCTTCTGGAACATTTCAAACAGCTAAAATGAAGAATGATTGGAATTATAACAATTGTATTTTAGACTATACTCACCCTGGATTATAAAGCATAACTGCTGACAGATTCTCACAAGATTTAGAAAGATCAGTCATAGACAAGCTGAAGGAAGACAGCAGTCCACTCTAACAACAGATCATAAAATAAAATAAAAGTATTAGACAAGCTTACAAACTCTTACTTTGATGAAATATTAACTAAAGTATATGAAGCAAATGCAAAAAGGCATCATACAACAATCAAGGCATGTCTATATTCAAAATAAAATCGTGAAAAGGTTTGAATTTACCAAACACTGATTTAATCTCACCTTTCTTTTCTCTCTTAGCTTAGCAGCTTCTTTAGGGTGGTTAAAGCGAAACATGTTGGTTCTTCCAAGTAATATAACAGCACCTGATGAGAAAAACACACATCACTCACTGACAACATTCTGCAGCTGAAAGTACCATGTAATTTTTCAGACACACAACATGTAAGCAAAGACTTCCATTAAGCAAGAACAAAATGAAAATGCATTTTCACAACCGTATAACCATGCATATCACAGCTACCTTAACTGATGCATACAGTGTATTCCTTCCTCTTCCTACTTAAACCAAAATGAAACCCACACATGTTCAAACACTGCATGAATATGACTGACTCAAGGACAATCATGTTCATGGAGTTCAGTTAAAGAATAAAGATAGGGAGAGGAAGTAGTTGCCCCAATTTGATCTATATTCTCTTTAACAGTGCAACTTTGGAAGCCACCAGCAGATGCAGATTCAACAGGAACATCCATAAATGTGACCAAGAACAAACTTCTCCATCCACTAGTAATCACTGGTCAGGTTTGAATCCAACTACACTAAAAGCTCCAGATCTCCATTATTTGTGCTCTCACATTTATTTTTCTTCTCCACGTGGAACACTGAAGTTTATTGTTATTCAAAACAGGATTATTACTCAACAGCTATTTTCTGGTGGAAGAACCTTGAATAATTCATATTGCTCAATGCACACCTATTATTGTATTTAATCAGTTAAGGTATAGGTCACAAATAAAGAGATTCTGAGCAATTCTTATCACATTTTAAAGATAATGGTACCAAGATTAATACTTCCCTACTAAGAAGTATATTGTCAGTGATGTCTCACTACTGTCATAACATGGAAGTCTTCCAAGTTCACCACCTCAGAATCAAGCATTTATCTCAGTCTGTACGAAGCATTTTTAAAAAGAAAAAGGACTCCATTACACTCACAGTATGAAAAAAACTGTACTTAAACTCATCACTACAAATTCTTACCATCTGATAATGACATGATGTCCTTAGCAAGGAATGCTTCTCCTAAAATCAGCTTGATTAGGAATATCAATTCAAATTAGGTGATCCAGTCTTAGCAAATGGCAAAAAGCACTATAATCACTTCTTGCTCTCTACACAACACCTCAGTTTCAGATCACATTGGAAGTTTTACCTCAGCCAAATCTCCAAAATAATTACCTTCCATAAATCTGTATGAAATTCCTTCAGTTACTTTCAAGTGAAGATAAAAATAAATTGTACACATTCGTGACCACTTCACTAGGTGGAAGCAATGTTAATTAATTAATTAATTTTTCAGAATTAATAGTTTTACATAGCTATCCCTAACTTCATAAATTTCAAGGAAGATAGGAGACAGAGACTCAACAGGAAGCATATGAGTGTCAGTCCTAAATGATGGATCATTTGAATAACTCATAGGTTACTCTTTTAAGTACAGAAGGGTTGACAGTTTGGCCCAAAAGCCTGAAAACATCTTCTAAGGTAAGGATATATTTAAGGTAAATGACAAACTGTAATTGTGAACACTAACTCAGCTACCTTCAGAAATCCTACCATATGACTAAAAAAATATTGTTAGTTCAGTTACATTTAAAAAAACATCACAGAATTCACAAATGATCAAAGAAATCCATAGAAACAAGTGGCAATTAATTACCATCCCTCTTATTATTTTTAAACTCTATGATGGTCTAAAAATTTAACACATTTTCAAATGAACAGCTATTAATGATGAACGGAAACATTTAAATATATCAGCAGTTAATCAATGTTGCCTAAAAGCAGGTATTTAAGGATGCTGGCACTTCATGCTGTGAGACTGAATGCTAATACGAGTGCACACGAGTCCTTAAACTAGTGATCTCATCAGTTTTGCACATCTAATGTCACAGTTGCTACCTTCCTCTCAGACTCAGTTTCCTTACACACACAAAAGGTCAGTGAGGCAGCAGTTTTTTACAACTTAGCAACCCATTCCCCTTTGAGTTGCAAATTTTTGTGTAAAGAAATTTTTGAAGGAAAAATGTCCTGTTTCCACTTTTAGCAGTTAAAATCAAGTTATAATATACATCCAAAAGAAGGAAACAGCATCCAAACTTTTACTTTCTTCTGAGGCACACTGAACATTTTCTGCCTTTAAAATGCAGCAAGATAAAGATGATTCATCAAAATTCAATTTTTATTGCTTACAGTGTTATTTGCTATTAATGTCAATGTTTCTGTTGTTAACAATTTATGCATTAGATTTACTCAAACCTAAAACCAAGGGCAGGGCTTTTATCCTATCTGTAATAGAAACAAGCACATATGCCTCTCATTTTGCATGAAGAAACAGGCACCCTAAAAAAAACATAATGAGTCAGTGTCATCTCTCCACACTAAAACCCCTTGCCTTCTGCAAGTAGGCTTTATAGAAGTGTGTTTTAGAGTTCAGAAAGGATGCAAGGCTTCCCTTGTTTAGCACTGTATTCTTTTGTTAGCCTTCGTTGCCAGAGCCCCTCCCTGCCCAGTATCTCCTTCCTAGGGTGAGCCTTTGCTCCTGAGAGCAGCCACTGAGTTGGGACCTTACTGGCACCCAAAAAATACCCTTGCTGCCATCTCTTCAAGTGCCTCAGTGGAAAAGACCAGGACCTCGACCCCCTTCTGGGAAGGCTCATCTTTCCAGCTGCGTGTGCCACGGGAGCCCAGATCCACTGCTGCCTCGGGCTTTTTCACTGCACTCTAACCTACACCCCCAGCCTGCTGGGACACCCTGCAGCCCCTCCTACAGCTGCTGAGCTCCTGCTACCTCTTGCTTGCTACCCCAGGCGAGCCCGCCCTGCCGTCCCAGCCGTGCTCTGAGGCTGCTGCTGCTGCCGCTGCCCATTTCTGCCACCCGGCCCCGCCGCCATTCCCGTGAGGGAGACGCGGCCCAGCTCGCGCCACAGCGCCCCCTGCTGGCGCGGGGCAATCCCCGCCCCCGCCCCGCCCGGCCGGGAGCCAGCAGCGCCCCTGGTGGCTGAGAGCGGAGCTGCAGCGAGGGGAAAGCGCCCGCGGAGCCGGCAGAGCCTTCGCTGGGTTTTCTGCTCCTCTTTGCTGTTGGCAGCATTGCTGTTGTTTGTTTGCCTTGTTATGCGAGTGAAGAACTGTTACTCCTGTGCCTGAAAGCCCCTTAATTTCACGGTATAATAATTCAGAGGGAAGAGGGTCATGTTCTTCATTCCAAGGGAGGTTCCTGCTTCCCCTGGAAAACACCTGTCTTTCAAAACAAGACAGAAATGGCTGAAATTAATAAAGAATTCTCTTTGCACCATATGATAATTCTTTGGCGACAAAAGCACCATGGGGTTTTCCTGGTGGTTTTGGATTGTAGTTGAGAAGACATACAATTAAAACAAATTAACCAATAATCCCTTCATATACATACAGATTCTGTTCAGTGTTGTTGCCAGGAAGAAGCAAAGAGGCTGCCTGAAAAATGGCATTAAGCTAGGTAATACCTTGGTTGAGGTGTGTGGGTTCTGTAATCTGAATACCATTCACAGAACACTGAGCTCCATTCAGTGGGATGAGGTTCACGGTACCATTCAGATTTTCAAAGATGCAATGCTCACTTTCCAGATCAAGGCCATGAAGAACTAAACACAAAGAAATGACAATATAATTAGACTTCTCACAATTAGCAAGATTAACATGCTAATAATAATTTATTAAGAATGCATCACACTACCTATCGGAAAATAAATTTTCTCTTTATTCTGGACAATGTTTTCTTCCTTCCCTTATCACATTCTACATGCCTTAAATATTTATTGTTTTATTCTAGTGGAAACAAGTGTGCTGGGTTAATTTTGCATTTTTTTTGGTGTAATGCTCTTCATTCCTGTGCTTTGATGACTGATTAGCAAATGCTCCTTTCTTTCCAATAAAAACCAGAAAAGTACAGTTCACATATTTGTAGAAGAGATTCTTTGGCGAGTTTCACAAGGAAGTAATGAAAACTGGTACACCTTAAGACAACCATGCTTAAATCTGAAAAGACAGGATATAAGATGCCATTGTAGACAAAAGGATGGCTGAAACAAATTTCTTATATCCTAAGTCATTCAAAGCTTTTATCAGTTATGATACATTCCTTTTTTCATTGGAATAATGTGTGCTTATGTGTGTTGTTTAGTAATACAAAGCATCAAGTTTGGTAGTTTCATGGAATTTAATAGAGTAATTTAAATCTAGGCAACTTTTGACCCATTAAAACATACCAAACTAAATTATTTGACTCTCAGATTCTTACCCAAGAATTAAAGGATGGAATTTACTTAACAAAACTGTCTTCCAGGAACTTCTGTAAAACTCATGTGATAGGACAGTCCAGATCTGTCAGTTAGTTGCATTGGTAAGAAATCAATAGGAAAACCAGTGGATTTTTACCAATTTTCAGAATTTTTTTTAACTCAAATCTGAAGTCCTAAGACTATCTCAGGTATAATAGTATAACATAACAATGCTGTCACTATATAAAGGTTAAGAGAATGATTTTACAGTAATTGCAACAGTTGCTATATGAAAAAGGACAGTATTTTTACAGGATGCTATTTCAAGAGAAGCAAGAAATAAATTAGAAACAACAATATGAATATACTTAAAGCCCACAAGACAGAAGTCATGCTCTTTAAGCAAATCCCTTGCAATTCAGCTTTCTGATTTTCTAAAAATTAAAATATGCAAAACACAGAACAGGCAACTGAAAAAGGAATAAAAATATATGAAGCTTAGTTTACATACTAGGATACTGGAAGAATAAAGAATACAAAAATGCCGAATTCCATACCAATATCCTGTTCTGTTATAGCATCTTCTCGGCCAACATATGTTTGGCCCTCCTAATTAAGAGAGAAACACAAATTATTTCCAGTTGGATTCTCCTTATCTCCCCCACAAGAGTATAATTTATCCTTCCACTTTCTCAGGGTAACTTCAATGAAACATATATTTAAACATACATGAAAAAAAGGAAGCATTTTCAGTATGCTTTCACAGTCTTTATTTTAAAACAGTATCAGGAAATTTAAGTTTCAATTGTCCAGCGCAGAATCACCTTTATAGTTTTGGGAGTTTTAAGGTCAAGCTTTATAATTACCTGAATAATAAAACAATACACACAGATAAAAATATGAAACACCTATATCTGGTTAACCAGTTGACTCTCAGGATAAACCTAAACAGATATTTTAATTTTATCATTTCCAACCTCTTAAGAGCTTTTCTTACTACAGCAGAGAAGCATCTTTATGGTTTAGCTTAATCTTTATTTTTAGCATTTCTTACCACAGTAATGGAATCAGCACTACATATAGATAGCAAATCAATACTGAAATTTTTCTACTGGAAAAAAAATCACAAGGCATATAAAGACTATGGCAACACAGATGTGTATTTACCTTCAGGTGGTACAAGATGATACCAGTACTGAGAAGATCATCATCAATGCCAATGAGATGAGGCAGTTCAGAATCTAACACAACACCTATCCCTTCTTTCCTCAGAGCCAAAGTTTGTTCCTATAAAGAACAAAAGTCTATTTATTAGGATGTGCAAGAAATAACCCTCTTTTTCTAAACCACATTTAATTTAACTTCTTCTCTGTAATATTACATGAAAGAAAGAGAATTTTTTAGAATTTTTTGACTTTACATTTTAAATGTGCCTTCTTTACTTTTGTTAAGCATTTCAAGCTTGCTGTTGAGGAAATCTGTGAAGGGGTTATTTGGAGGAAACCAGATGAACAGCTGAATTATACCACAGCCGGAACATCAATCAAGAGTGTAACAAAGCAACATTGTCTAAAAGTAAGCTATATGCCACCTTTCACAATGGTAAGGAGAATTTCAAACCCCTCAGTATTCAGTACAGCTAAAGAACAGAAAACTTTTCAGCAGCCCTTTAAATAAGCTGGACCTTGCACAATAAAAACCTCAGACTCCTGACAATTCAGTAAACCCAAGCAGTTGAAATACCATGCAATGGTAAGAAAAGCATTGCCAGTAGTAAATAAAGTTAAGAAATATTCACAGCACATCATTTAAATTCTTCAGAATTCCTTTGGGCCACATTGTACATCCATCCATTGGTTGAAGCATCACTCAGCAAGACTTCAAGTAGGAGATGTCAGCCTTGCATGAAGAAATATATGGTGTAGTACACAATAGTCTATGCAATAAATAAAAAATTAAGTATACCTTTGAAATGAGTTTTCGTATTTAGAAAGTTCAATTTTCAAGGTGAAACAGAATCCTATTGGCTTCTAGGCCTGGGAGGTCACAACAACAGAGATTGTGAATTTGCACACACACACACACACACACACACACATAATCTTTCAAGACAAATGTGTTTTTCTATGTAAAGCAGCTAAGCCCTGACAATCCATGAAGCAGAGGCAATGTCAGCAAGTATTCCTGTACATTACAAGGAGCAAACTTTTCTCCTGGTGCTAATAAAAATGGAAAAAAAGTTTTCTGACAGCTTTGTGACTACTCCTTTTCCAAGCCATCAAATGCCTTCTCCAGAGCCAAAAAGACACCACACCATTTTAAGAAAAAACAGCAGATATAGATTGCTATATGTATTTTCCCAAGTATAGCAACTTGCAAGTCTAAAGAAGAAAGCAGATGTAAGTATTGTCAATATTGATGCTGCCTAAAAATTCCAAGTACATATACATCTAGGTAAGATGAGATGATGATACAACATGTAAGACTCTGCAGAACAAAACTGGGAAATATCACTCTGGTCATGAATGAATTAAAAAGTTCTCCAGCATTCAGAAATTAAAAAAAAATAAGCTGTGATTTATGTGCAGCTCAGACACTAACAATGCACACAGATATTCTCTCATTTTATAAAAGAGTCACATCATAAGCATAAAAAACAGAGCTTAATTAATTGTTCAAGTGAAAAAGTAATTTCAGTCAAAAATACCTATCGTATATTAGATATTTACTGAGCAGCATCTACTGCTATACATAATTTACAATGTTCCCATATGACAAGGATGAAGACAAGACCCTGAGGATTGGTGACCGGTTACTGCCAGCACCTTTGGCCCAATGGAATTCATAAAATATTAAAAGCTGAATATTTTTTTCCACAGCACAACAAGGCACTTGCCAATGCCCCTGAGAGCAGAAAAAAAATAAACATCCCAGGAGACAAAAAAATTATCTCTGGGTGAGAAAAACAGCTCACAAATAATTAAGAATAAAGAAACAGTATGATTCTTTATTTTCCAGTCTTTCAATATTCAGCACATTCTTACTATAATAAGAAATTAATCATGTATAATTGTGATTTAAAACAGATGGATTGCTTTTTTATTCAGATCTAAAATTAAAGAACATAAATTAATTTCTAGAGTTATATTTTGTAAACAACTACCGTTCACACACAGAATGCATCCTGTTAATGGAAATTTTATAAGAAATGCAGCAGACAGTAGCTGTGATTAACTATAATTTTTTTAGGTTAATACAGCCTGTAAATAAGCTTTTATTTTCAGATGCAACTTACTAAAACAACCTGAATCTTAATCAGATACCTGGAGTAACTCCTGAACTTTAACTGCTTGTCTAAAATTCAATTCCAAATTCAAAAGCTTCTGCAAGGATGCCTCCAAATGCCAAACTGTGTACCTTTGCCACAAAATGAAACCATAGAAACATCACCAACAATAAATCTTTATTACTCTGCTCTTTAACAGTGAGAGAAGAAAAAGGCCCAAAAGAAGTAGTCAAACTGCCCCTCTCTCATCCTCAATAGCATAGGAATAAGGTTTCTGAAGAGGGACAGACCTCTTTTGAAATAAATTGTAAGGTCTGTAAGCTATTACAAGGCAGAGAAATTATTAGGTTTAATCCACTATTTGAATCACTTCCATTTGTGCTACATAATTTTAAGTGGTGAATCCATAAATCAAACGACAAGCACATGAAAGGTCACTGTCCCTATTAAAAATTACTAATTCAGAAAATTTACAAAAACCTCAAGATGAATTTGAAGAAAGCTGAATGTATCCAGATGCTTCTTAACTTGAATCATCCTTGAGCAGGAAAGTGTACACATACTCCCTCAATATTTAAGATATGCTCACAAGTTGTGGAAAATAAAGCAAACCAAGTATTATCCACAAAGGAGCACTTTGGTTGGTACAAGTGGCTAGGCTACTGTTTTAGGAGCAGAAAAAGGCTTTCTTCTTTGGGAGCTGCTAGATTAAATGGACTCACTTGAAGAGCAGAAACTGAGAAAGTAATTCTGAGACAGTATACAAAAATCACATCCTTAAGTCCAAGGTATTATTCTGTATATTTAAATTCTCATCTCTTTGCTCAGCTGTCAGAAATATACTGATACAGTAAATTCATTTACATTTAGAGAGAGATATAAAAGCTTTTGTGAAATCTCATCTCTTCTGTATTGATGTATCAAGTTTACTGTATTAACTGATATAGTGGCACCTCTAAACTGAGATATGATCTAAATCTATGGCTGAAGTACTTACTTGAGCTGAAAAGTTCATCATCATCATCATCATCTACAACTATCCATTATAAAGACCACCACTGTGGTCCACAGGATGTATTTAAGTGGATCTCTTTAAATGCACACACAAAATTAGAAGCACAAAGATTTATTTTTTTGGCCAACAAGATATTGAATTAAATTTAAAAAGGAAGTAGGTCCAAAAGGCATTTCTAACAGTCCTTTACCAATCTAACAGTACAGGAAAGCATTATGCTGCTATTGTCCCAGCACATACATGTATTTAGTACATGTATTTAGTACACTGCAGTGAACATAACCTATCAGGGGAGTTCAATTTTTGTGATGCTTTACAATGCAAAAAATGCAATTCCTTTATTTAAATATTGAACAGATTGCTGCTGGCACACAGTCCTGAGAATACACTGTACAGACACTTTCAGTAAAACATGACAATTTACTTAGCCAGCATGGTGTTCAGATTTTTACATTTAAATTATGAAAAAACCCATATTATACCAAGTTAAAAAAATTATGTGCAAAAATATGCAATGGCAAAAGTCTTGGCATTAATATTTAACCAGACTATATATGAGAAAATTCTTATGCTAGCAGGTACTTTGCGTGCATTTGATTTTATTGAAAATATTCTATTATATCCTGAGTTCACAAAAATGTCTGACTATACTCAATGGCCCAGAAATAACATTAAGTTCCCTATAAAATGTATAGACCTAAACTGCACGCAAACAAAGTTCTTAATTCTTAATTGGTTTTCCTCCAGCTATGTACCCAATACATTTTGCATTTCCTTTAAATCACTGGAAATAAATGTTTCATACCTAGAGAAAAAAATATTACACAGTGTTCAGAATTCAAGTGCTCCTGAAACAAGTTGATTTCCAAACCCATGGCATTAAACAGACTATCAGAACAGAGAGAGGAGATAGGGTGAAGCAGCCTCAGCTGGTCATGCCATAATCAGCATAGGTGAAGATCCAAACCTTCTCTCACTGAAGTCAAAAATTTATATATTCACCATGACAGGACTACAGATGAGGTGACTTAAAATCACAGTTCCATTGCAGAAGTTTTGGACAAACAGAGGAAGATGAGGGCTGTACTGCTGGATTACATACAGCAAAGAATATATGGCAATACAGGCAAACCCAGTTCATATATGTGTGCTCTAAGAGGGCTACACTGCATTTTCAGTGTTAACCCTCTCACAAAAAGGGAAAATGAGACAAAAGTGTGGGCAGGAATGTGCAAAAACCCAAGGGGGGAAATTCCCAAACAAGCAGTGCTCACTTCGTGCTTCTTATAGTACAAAGGAGTTCAAAACCAAAAAGCAACCCCTTGTTGTTAAATACAAGGACACTGTGGAAACCAGTAACTTACTGGTTGCAAGAAATTACCTGGAAAAAAGGTGAGAAAAGAGGTACTTGTGGACAAAGAAACAGAATACCCACTGCCTGGGGTTCACTACCTTCAAGAATCACAGACACAGGAAGCATGGGGAGTTTTCTGGAGAAGGATTGCTATCTACTTGCCCTGTTTCATACTCCAAAATTGAGTACAGTTGAATAAACCATAATTCACCTACATGGAGCTTATTCCCATCATTTGTGTGGTATAGTCCTAATGCAAGCTTTGAGTGGATTAAAAGTAACAGGAAAAAAGAGGAAAATACTGCAGACAGACTCTGTTTCTGTTTACATAAATTAGCTGAATAATTCCAGGCATAATTCTTCTCAAAATACTACATAAACAGATTGACTACTCCTCTGAAATTTCAACTACATTGCACACTAATATTTATGAAGATGACGGCCAACTACTGAAGTTGAATTCACAGGATTAAGAGGCAAGCGCAGCAAAAAAAATACTAAAGCTGCCAGTAAGGCCCACAAAATACAAGAAAGCTGATTTGATTGGTTCTGCAATTAAAGGAAAACTTGAGGAATTTTACCTCAGCTTCTCCACCTGCCTGAGGAGAAACAGCAAAAGTGACCTCTTGTGTCACAGTGCTGTGCCCAAACACCATAACAAGTAATTTCATAGATTACACTCAGGCTCTCATCCGTTACATAATGTAAAATTATTTCAAATATTTGGTCTCAGCTTGGTAGTAGCCAGTTCATACTCATGCATTTTGCATCATTACTGACATTCAGCTGAAATAATAATTTTCCTTCTCCAGCCTTTATTCATTGATACTGGCAGCAGTGGCATCTAATCTCCTTACCATGGTTATCCTATGCCAAATTCCAAGCAATTCCCCCCAGGAGATGACCAGGATTACCATATCCCAGCATTTAGCACATCCTTTCTCAAGGTTTTCTTCCTTGCCAACTTCCATGCTGAGTTCCCAGTGTGTATACAATTTTGCCAGCACCATGTACACTCCTCCTTTCCACTCACTGCACACATTATCTATCTGATCCCTCCAGATTCATGTGTCTGTCACTAGAATACTATCTTGTGACAGTAAAGTCTCATGCAATCCTCCTCCTCCACAGAGAATTAAGTCCTTTGCATTGCAAACTATTTACCATCAACACTCTTCTGTTATCCTCAGACTCACCCAATCCTCCCTCAGATGCTCTGCTAGAAAAATTAGCTTTAATACAAGCAAACGTCACCAGCTCACACATTTAAAGAAACCATTAAACATGATTAAGCCCAAAAACGTGCTCCAGGACCACCTCCCCAAAACCCCTACAACTACAAAATTCCCTCCCCTCCCAGTACCACTTCTTCCATCACATCCTCTGCATAACCATTTTTATTATATTTAAATCCTATTATTTTATTCTATTCAAATCCTTACTTCCACATTGCATAAATAAGGAAATAGTTTCCTATACATCCCAGAGTCAAATGCTCCATCAACATCTACCAAGATAAGAACCAGTCCCACACTGTTTCTAGCAGGGATCTTTGTTAAACAGAACTAGATCCAGCACACAGTGAGCAGACAAACCAGGATCAGCCAGCTCAAGAAAAAAAAAACACAGACTACACACAACATGTCGAATATTCATTAAAGAGGAAATCATTATTTAAAAGCCAAGAGGTTTACAGAGAGCTATGACTGTGATTTTGAAAGATATGGCAGAACAAAAGATACCATTTCAAAGAAGTCTTCTCAAGAAAAGTGAATAAAATTTTCTTCACTAGTCCAGCAAATATAAGCTGTTCAGAAGGCAGTATCACTCAAGTTTTTGAGTCCTTCCACAATTCACTTCAGCATAACAAACATAAGTCAGAGCAACAGTTCTGAATTTAGCATTTGCATTTAGCTTTAAATGCTTAGTTCCACAGGGTAATATTTTAGCAAATCATTTTTCATTTGTTTTATTTTGAGAACAAAGTTTATAATTACTTTTCTGGAAACTGATGAAGGTATAACCACCTTACCTTCTTTCCCACACATTATGTGCTAGGTTTTACTATGTCAGTAAAAGAAAATACAAGTTGTCACTTATGAGACGCTTTTAATGCAAATTCAAGGCCTATTAAAAGGTCAGAAATCATAAAAAATATATTCCATTTGATCTCAAGGCAAACATTTGAGGATGTTACATAAAGACAGGATAAAGTGCCCTTTAAAAACTATCAGTTTGATTTTGTGTACCCAAAGCAAAAAATAATTGGTGTGCTAAGATGGCACAAATAGCATTAACAACTTGTTGTCCGTCATAAAGTGACGAGGATTTTTGATACTATTCTTTTGTAAAGCAGGTAAACTCAGCTGGGGAAACGGAACTTTTCTTATGAAAACATCTTCCTTTTATTCTAATTCCAGTGAAATAGATCTCATCTAAATAGATCTCATCTAATAGATTTCATCTAAAAATATACTCCAATTTTATAATTAATACTATACAAGAGAAGCACATAAAAACACAGGTATAAAAACTGTATAATTATACATAGTATACTGTCAACTGACTTAAATTCTGTAAATTGAATCATTTCTAGTAAAATGATTGAAAGCCAGGAGAGGCACAGGAAACACCCATGTCCTTATATCATTTTATGAAACTACAGTTCATTTCACAATTCTAATAATGAAATGAAAATGAACAAGTCATTCTAACTTGCAACAGCCCAGTACAGTAATTAAACTGCTTTAAAGGACAACATAAGAGGACATAAAATGCTTCAGCTGTAATTGCAATACAATTACCTCAATTTCAATTATACACAATAATGAATCACATGTACACATGCCAAACAAGATCATAGCAGCCTTTAAAAAGGTAGGCTGAAAAAGCAGATAAACACAAAATAACGGGAAAGAACAAGATGACAAGAGGATAAATCCAGAATTACAGTCAGGAAATAGGTACCATATGAATTAAAGGGAAATTTCCTTTAAAAATAAATTAAACAAAATCAACCTATACTGAGATATCTATAATCTGGCATCAGTTCCTAATATCAATTTCAAAAGAATTGTCATATCTAATAAAAAAAGAATACTGAAATCATATTTCATAGCCAAGACAGACATTCCAAATATTGACTGAAGGGTAAAGTTCCCATCACATTTTTTGTGCTCAGCAAAAATGGAATAGAAAAATTCAGAAGAGAGGAGGAATCTCTTGCACTGTACTATGTAATCTAAACTACAGCACATTATGGCGTTCTTGGCAGATTGCAGTTTTGTCACATTTGAGTATTTTTACAATTTAGTCAATGAAAAGGAACAGGCACAGCTTTGCCAACTACTAACAGAAAATAAAAAGATGCAAAACTGCTGTACTTTTAGGGAAAAAATGCAAAGCAATTTATCCAAAGCTCAAGAAGCAACCACTGACAATTGCATTTTGCTAACTGATCTGAACCTTAACTTGGACGGCTGTCACCTTTTTTGCATTCTGACAAAAAACCTTCAGGGAAATACTTTTTGTTAGCTAATATAAAATAATAGAAGCAGTGTTCTCCAAAGGAGGTATGGCATTTGTTATATTTACATACTGTAAGAAATGAGACAAGTTTTATTTCTTCAGTGGAAAAGCTTGATGTGATTTCTAGAACTTTACTGAGATTTGAAAACACGAGCATGCAAATGCTGTGTATTATTGCAGCTTTGTCTCTCACCTGAATTCTCAGTGACTCCTGCACCTCAAAACTATAGATCTACTGGAGATGAATCATTCCACTATTTAAATGACCTCAAAATAAAGGGTTAATGCACAGATATGGTATAAAATACAGCGCTTTTTAATGACTTTTAATGACTGGCAAGTAAATATCAGCAGCCATAACAAATGGAGAGTAAATCCCCTCTTTCATTCCTAAGCCTTTGAATCATACAGGACACCAAGTTTCATAACTTCAGAAGTTAAAGAAGACCTCACAATGGGTCTAAATCTAATAATCTGAACAAAAGGCAGACTAGATGTTTGAAATACTCATTTAAATGCTTCAATATTATAAACAGGAGTACATGAAAAATCTCTTTCAAAAATGCTGCTGAAAAAGACTATGTGACACAGAAGTACCCTTGAATTTAAATGTACAATACATCCTTTCCTAATGAAAATAAGGTGACAAGTGTATTAAGACAAACAAGATCACTGGTAAACAAAATCTGCTTATTGAAAGCAAGACAAACATTGATATTGCTTTACCAAAAGCAATCTATGGCATTATACTTTTAAATATGTTATTATATTAAGAGAGAAAACTTTTAGATTTACTGTGTAAAGCAGCTTAGACAAAACTACAGAGATTTAAACATAAAACCAAATATAACCAAATTCTCTCCCAGGCATATTTCAATTAAGAGTATTAATGACTATTTAAATTCAGCTAATCAATTCAGGTCTTAAGAGACTAGCAACTTTAAAGGCAAATGGCCAAAAAGAAAATTCCTCTGGAGGAAACCCTCTCAAATTTCCCTGGGTTAGGGATACAGTAAAATACAATTTCCATGGGTTAATAGAATCTTAACCTTAAAATCCTCCTTTGCCTTTCTTTTATGTTCCCTATATATGACTGTAACTCTGGAACCCACCAAGGTCAATCAGACCATGGTCTCCCTCCTTCCACAAGTCCATGTTGGATTTTGCAGCCACATCTCCACTGACTGAAACCAGAGAAAGATTAAGAGACAGCAAGGTGATTATGTAATTAAAGACCATTAACAGAGGCAAATGGCAGGCAGACTACTGCAAACCAGGCTCTTCAAACATCTGCATTTCAGCTGCTAAAAGGGTGACTTCATACTTAGCACTTTATCAGTTGCATTTCTCAATGGAAAAAACTTTCCTTGCAAAGTTGGGATATGCAATCAAAAAGACAAATAGGTCTGTGCTTTCTACAAGGGCCAATTAACAACTCAAATGAACACCAGAAATCTAAAACTATATGCTTCTCTTCTTTCACACAGATAATTCTTGGTTATGTGACAGTTTGCCTGAGTGTAAGATTTACTGTCTTCCTCAAAATTCTGAGTATCCCTGCAGCACATAACTAGTAAATTAACAAATTCTGCAGATCAATTGACATATCAATATTTCAAAGTTTGTTTTTCTCAGTTCTCATCAAAAAGCTGTCACCACAGAAGCTACAGAAGCACAAATAACAGGAGCATCCCACTGGGGGGGGGAAAAGCCAAACAGAAAAGACACACACACAAAACACAAACAAACAAACAAAAGGCAAACAAACATACAACTACGGACATGCCATTTTTTTAATGCAAAACATAATGCACAATCTGGTATCCTAATTTTTTTTTTATGTTTCTGGACATATTTTTATGTTTCCTTAGAGCAATCAAACTTTTTATGATGCCTGGAAGATGGGATTTTGAATTGTTTCCCTTGACCAGAAATTCTTCTTGAAAACAAACATATCCACATTCAACTGGGAAAAACCAACACAGACAAATCATTGCCTTTCAGAAGATTCAAATATGTTCTTTTCATGAGTCATGTCAGCAGCTTTCTTGGCCTGCTATTGTAGAATCATAGAAGCATTTGGGTTGAAAGGGACCTCACAGGACACCTTCAACAAGACCAGGTTGCTCAGAGCTTCATCCATCACTTTGTCAAACCCTTGTGCTGACCATGCCATTATCCAGTCAAAATTATAAGTCTGATACTACAGCTTGAGCAGAGGAATGCAAATGATGAAGGATGCTAAGAAGCTTCCAAGGGCAGGTAATAAACCTCCTTGTAGCATCAAACTGCGTTTTCTGGTAATCAAAGGTCTGAGCACGTTTGGATTGCAACAAAGAAGGTGAAACGTTGTTCTTGATGTTTCCAAATATAACCTATCTCAGAATTGTTTCCTTATGCTCTGTGAACGCAGCAACAAAATAAGAACAACAAGAGGAAATAAAAGCCAGTTGAAAACAGCCACAAAAATAAACTTGCAACTTTTGGCAATCAAGGTTTCACAGCAGGGTCTGTTCAGGAAGATACTTTTTAACAAACACGTACCACAGTGAAAATCTGATAATTGCATTTAAAGGCATTCAAAACAAATCCTTCAGCAACAGTTTGTCCAGATGTTGCAAATATTTGCAAATATTTTGAAAGAAATTAAATGTGAATATTTAACAAAAAGTTCTACAGAAGTTGACATTTTGAATATGATTAAATCCTTGTCTGGTCCATTGTGGATTAATTAGTCCTAATTATCAGGGCAAAAACTCCAGGCATAGAAATGCTGATATTCATGGATGAACTATTACTAGGCCAGAAGCTGCCTGAAACCCCAAATCTTTTGCTGGAAAAGTTCCTACAAAACAATGAGACTTCTTTCACAGAGAAGGAAGCTGTGCTTGGGGAAAAAAAAAATAAGTGTCCCATAGAATACTGTCTAAACCTTGTGTTTCTAAAATATTCATACAGCCAAATCCACTACAAAACAAATGGGAACTAGACACTTAAAACACCTTCAAGCACTGATACCTCAGTACCTAAAATAGGGTAACCTGAAACATTAGTCCATTAGACTCCAAGAAATAAAACTGAATCTGCACTCTCTTTAACAAAACTCTTACTGGATGAGTTAATCACTGCTGACAAGATATTTTTGTCCTTCTGGGAAGACCAGAGTGGAAAGAGAAGGATATTAGGTTACATTAGATTGTCAGTGTTCAGTATGTCTCAGTAACATTTACATACACAGAGGGAAAAATATCTAAGTATACCAGAAGAAAAAATTCTGCATAATAAAGCAATCTTTCTATGGACCAACTGGAAAAACCTACAGAAGGCAGAAAAATTATCTGGAAGCACGGAGATATGTTCGGTGAGTTGCAAAATGTGGAATGTGTAAAATTTTCTTAAGAAGGTATGTTCTTTAAACTTTGTTGCACTTTCAAGCCTACTCAACGAGAAGGGAGATTTAACTCATAAATCAGAGAGTAGCAAACAAGCTCCAAGTGATGTCCAGGTGTTAGAAAAACAAAGTTCTCACTGGTAAAATTGCCTAGTGAAGGCTTAGGACTAGACGTACTTCAGTGATCTCAGACCAACAGAGAAGTTAATAAACCTTAGGAAGAAGGATGTATCTCTTATAGTGGGCCCAGAGAATGCAAAATTTATAGGTGCCAAGGACATATGGCAGAAATTCCAAGGTAAGAAAGAAACTAATAAACCCAATTCACCAACTGTGCTGTAATCAGCTTAGACTGGGTAAAAGGTTATTTTGGCAGGGACTGATCACAACCACCAACCCTAGAAATCCACAGACCCAAAAGAAGAGAAAGCCTGATCATGCAGACTAATTCACATGGGAAGTGAGAGAATCATTAACCAATAGAAGAGAGAATACCAATAAATAAGAGAACTAGGTGATTTGTAACCAATGTACACTAATTCCTTTGTTTGTAAAGATGTATAAATAGTAAAAAGTTCTAATAGTTTGTGTGCTTGACTTGTGGAATACCACCACAAATGGTACCCAGGGCTGTTCAACTCTGAAATAAATGTTGAGCCTCTCTCTCTCTCTCTAGTGTGTAATTATTGGTTTGTTGCACATCAGGTAACACATCTGATTTTTGTGGCCAAGAGCTTTTCACCCTTGCATTGAGGGCTTAAACTACCAAAGGCTGAAGAGATGGAACAGACCCACTCCTTACTTTTGAATGCTGCACTGCCATCCAGAACACAGACAGACACTTCATCAATAGTTTCCCAGACAACTAGCATATACACAGTAACCTCCCAATATAAGAAAATACTTGAAATGGATGTCAAGAAACACTAGAAATGCCAGCATGAGGAAAGTTACAGGGAAGATAAGAAGGCTGAAAATGGAAAAAGATTTCTCTATGCATAGTATTGCTCACAGAATTAAAGAGGAACAAGGAAATTTCACTTCGATGTATGAGAGAATGTATGGACAAGAGGAGATAGAGGTAGGAAAGGAGTAAAAATAATATTTCAAAAGATTGAAATCTGGTTTGGGCTTACTAGCAACATTTCCTTAAAAGGTGAAGGAGTAAGCAGAGCTGAGTATTTAGCTTGCCATGTTTTGGATAAAAACTGGTTACATGAACACCGTTCTTGTTTGATAGGCTGGCTCCTTTAAAAATACTTATCATAAAAAGATCAGATAAGGCAAAACACTAACTGCTGAAAAAAATTTTGACTGTATCTAATTGTGACTGACAAGACAATTCCAAGGTTTAAAAAAACCCAAAGCGTTCCAAGCAAACAACTCTGAAACGTCTGATATTCTCATTGAAGCCTACATATTAAAGCAGGAGAAGCTCTTTTGCTCTGTATTTTATCAGTGAAACTGCTCCTCTTCTTACTGGGTGCCTGTTTAAAAAGCTTTTTTTTAAAATAAAGCTGAATATACAATTTCAAATTTCTAGCCCATGTTTTATTTCAGTTTAACATGCATATGGCTTCTGGAAATAACAAAATAAATTTTGAATCACTACCCTCAAAAGTATTACATACTATTTGGGAGGCAATGAGAACAGAGGAGGAGATATGGAACACATCATCAGTGGAGGGGTATGCTTTATAATTCGTGCACATGCCAAAGTTGTGTTTGGGACTATCCGGGGACTTCAATAAAACATTTTTGAAAATGAAAAATAATGTTCTTCCTTTATAGGCAATAATTATTTATATAGCTATCTATTATGAAAGGGGATATTGATTTCCTTATGCATACAAATGTTGGATAAGGCAAAAATTCTTACTATGTCTTCTTCTGGATAATGGAACAAAGAATTAACACTATACTGTTTGCTATATTGGCTTCAGCGCATTTAAAACACAAAGTTTAGTAGAAGTAAGACATTTCATTCTTCAGAGATGTAGAAACTTCTACTATCCAAAACTACAAAGAAAGTCACCACTGCAGAAACTTCCTAAGCAGTTTTCCCCCCATTTCCCAGAGCATTAGATGGCAGCACCCTCATCAAGTAAGAAAAGCCAATTTAAGAGTCAGCAAAAGGCAAGACCAGAAAACTGCAGTTTTGTTGCAAGCAGCTCACTGTGAAAATGCAGGTGCTCCTGCAGCAGCCCAGAGAGGCACCAATAGCTGTCTGCAATGAAGGCCAGTCAAAAAGACAGATGCAGAATGTAAAACTGCTTAAATGAGCAATTGCTAAGACAGTGAAGCTAAAATGATGGAAAATTAATGATGCAATTCCTACAAAGAATAAGGAAATTACAGGAGCAGTTCTTTGTCTCATGAGGTCAGTTTACCTTTTCCATTCTTCATTATTTCTCTCTCCCTATAGGAACAGATTGTCATGAGCTCACTGCTGACATACAGCTGGCTACTAACACACAGAAATCCTGCTATTGTGGTGGCTCCCCAAAGCACCTCTACATTTAATGTGCTCCAATCAGAAGCCGTAGCATATTCAAAGTTATTTTTCAGGAAATTTGGCCCTCATTCCTGGAATTCCAACAACCAACTCAAGCTGAAACGCCTGCCCCTTGACACTTCAGATGTTATACAGACAGAACTACTTCTGACATCTGAGAAAAATCCCCCAAACAGAGCTGCAGGTTTTGGCTAATTGTAAGCAGAGGTCCCTATTTTGGCTTTCTGGACATCAGCCTGCAAAGTCCTGTTTTCCAGTGGTTTATAAAACTTAAACCATCAAAGTTCCTTAAACATCTGCTGCAGGCTGGATCCTGTCCCTGCTAGCCTGGTCTAATCTTCTATTCTTCTGTTTCAAGAAGTAAAGGCACTCAGAGCAAATTTGGTTTGTTCCAAATGGAGCAAGCTTCAGAGTCTCCTATGTGTGAACACCCCAAGTACATGCTAGCCTCAAAAGGCAAGTAAGTCTGCATATAGGAATACTGACACTCAGGGCAGAGAACAAGACTTTTCTTGCCATTACTGCTACCAAGCAGCAGATAGTGTAGGTCCCAGCTAGGAGACAGCAACTCCATCCTCAGTATTCCACATGCTGATATCCAAAAAGGGGGAAAGGCCTGGCTAGAAGACAAAGAGACAGACTATTTTCATTCATGTCTTCTTCCATATGCATTACAAAATAGCCTTTAATTACATGATAACATATTTTCTACAGGACCTGTAAATAATTCATTCCATAGACTTTATTCTGGGAATGAATCAAAAGGACAGTAGACTATTAGCTACAGGACTCCTACCTCATTTGTTGCTAAAGCTGGATGATAAATGAATTAGGGAATTATAGAGAGGAAAAAAACCCCAGGCTTATAGCGAATACATACACTAATTTTAAATCTATTTTCAGGTTTGTATGTTTCTAGGGCAATGGGAGAATTAAGTGTTTCACTTATCTAGAGTTCTGGTTACTGTTTACCTAGATACTCATCTCTACTTCTGTAGAGATTGATCTAAAGTAATTGATTGCTTTAAATCTGTGAATTTCTTCCTCTGGATCAACATGTAACCCATGCTACTGAACAAAATTGGAAGAAGAAAGACTATGCAACAACCAAAGAGAAAAATCAGACTTCAGGACTAGCAACACAACAGGGATTACTTTTGCAGAGGAATATGCATAGTTAAATCCACATTCTTGACTGGTTGCAACAGCCACAGTCTGTGCTGCCACCTGTGTTTAAGACTATGAATCAAGGCTAATGCCCAGCTGCCATTTAAGATGCAAAGTCAGGTGCACAGCAGTACCATGCACTCAAAGGTATCAGAATCACACAGCAACAAAATCCTAAATATACTGCCAAAAACATCAGCTGAATAAAATGGTTCCAGCATTTCATATCACATTGTCATTAGAAACAGCTCACTTATCAGGCAGATATAAATTTGGGGTTCATCTAAACTGTTGATGTTGGAATGCTTCTTCCTCTTCCCTCATTCTTCCTTATCAGATAAATGTACATTTTGTCTCTCTCTTTCTTAATAGTTCTCTGCTGATCCTTTGGGAGAAACAGTTTTTAGGATATATTTCTTCTTCATCTTTCAGGAGCTTCCACTGATTTCAATTCAGACCACCTTCCTGGCACAAGATAATTAATAGGAAAGCAGAACAAATGCCTATGAGGAACTGTTGAACAAGTGGCATCTGAGCTGTAGAAAGGATTTCAAGAGCAAACCATTCTGTCTGACTCCTTTCATATGAAAACCACCTACAAGCTCTAGCATTAAAAGCTAAGCATGACCTGAATAATCTACAAATGCAGGGCCCCACTTGGAAGGAGGAGGGCAGTGAAATATTTGGCAGTATGGCTACTCCTAGACACTGGAGGGCCTCTTTTGAAATGCACAGCCTTATCAACCAAACTATTCAACCCTGGCTTAATCAGTGGTTGGTGAGTTCAGAAATGGTACTCCCCAGTTGTGCTTCTCTTATGGCCCAGCTGGTTTCAAGTGGAAAAAACCAGTTTAAAATTGAAATAAAAAACAATCAGTAGCATTAGGCATCCCTTGATCACAACTTTCTAGCAGAAACTGGAAGTTAAAAGTGGTCAGTTCACCACAAAAGCATCACAAGCAGCTATAGCATCTGCAAGGGAAAAAGGAGATTTCTTAATCAGATGAACACAGGTGGCAAAAAGACTTGAAAGCAGACAATTATTCCTTTTGAAATCTACTTTTGACTGCTGCACTCAGCATTCCTCAGGTGGCTGGGATCCTTTAATACTGCTTCTATTAGGAAAAGAGCTACAGTAGATGAGTAGTACCAGTTCCCAATTCAGGACTTTTTTCATGCTCTGACAACAGCAAGCCAAGGCTGAGATGGACAAAGCACTGAAAAAAATAATTGGTGAGTGAAGAGTAATGAGAGCTGCTCCTCTGAAGAAAATGCAATTTGTATCTCAGGAAAATCATATAACCCCTTTAAAAGTTTCTATCTGTTTGCTTTTATAGAAAATTCTCTACATTCTCTTTTCTTTCTTCTTAGGCATACTTACCAGACTGAAGAAAAAAGTAATAATAAAGTAATAATTTATGAAGATAAAGTATTATTCATCACTTAATATTGACATCTGTCCAGTCATATAGTATGAAAAAATACCCATGTCTCTATAAGGTAAAACCAATCATATTTGGGTAATCTCTGTCCAAACTCAAATTTCAAAGGAGAAATCTTCTGACCAGAATAGATGATGTTATAAACTACAACACTGCTAGTAACTGCTACACTTGGGAAATAAATCCATAATGCACTAGGCCAGGTGTAAGAAAACCAATTCTAATAAAACTGAGATCAAAACTTGATATTACTTGTCACTGCTCAGGAGGCAGGAGCTGTGGGTAAATAATGTAAAAGGACCAAGAGCAGTAAACATTCCCTTGTTATCAGACAACTTTCTTAAAAAAGATGGAAAAAACTGAACAAACTTATTGAATTTTCATGTACTGAAACTCAATTATAAATCTACAGAAGTGATTAATCATGAGAAAAATGTTGAAAGAAGCAATTATAAATAGGAACTGCATATCATTGCCACTGGTGTTTCAACTGCAATATCCAGTGTAAGTAATTAGCAGAAGTGGCCTGGTGAAAGACCTCTATGTCCAAAAGCCTGTTTGCCTTCTCAATTGTATTATCTGATAAAATAAAAGATACCACCCCTCTCCAAAACATCTTTTACATCTCTAAAACATCAAGGATACAAATTAAAGAAAATAAATATATTTTAGAGGCTTTAGCTAAATTTGTCAAACATTTTAGATATACTGTCAGCTGAAAAAGATGGTTGAAAAATAATTGCAATAAATCTTAATGTACATTATCACTTTGCAGCGCATTACAACTGTGAATTGTTGCTCAGAAATGTTTTTGTAAGAACAGTTACTCAGGTTTTTCAGGACTTACTCCTGAAGTAATGTTTTGGCATTCTCATAAGCTTACTTTAGTGAATGTGAACAGCAATGAAATTCAAGATATTACAAAATAATTTTCCTTTAAAAGATTTTAATTAAATCCAAATTAAGCATGCAGAAGAACCTGTTTATTGTATCTGCAGTGACATCTAGTGCAAGAAATCAAAACCACAGTTAAACAGGCTTATAGAGAAAAGATGTTATTTTCATTTATTGAGTGATTACTGACTAAGGTAACAAGAATAACTAACATCAACCCTCTTAAAACTTTCGTATCTTTTCCTCCTCACAGAACTCACAAGCTAGCTGAAGGCAATTCTATTAAACGTAATATGTTAAGAAAAGACTACTTAATGTGAAGGTGCATTTTTCTTTCCCATACAAATTTAGTTTGATAAATGAACATATATTAAATACTTGTTGGAGGACAAACAGTGGCTGAGAAAGCCAACATCCCTAGGAACAGAGCTGCTACTTTATTTATTCTGTGAACTTTTCTAAAAAAAAAACAAATTCAGTAGCAACATCTGACTTAAATTTTTTCTGCAAGCTCCATAGCTGTGCAATTCTGTGTTAATCTTGCAGAGATTTTTAAGCCTCTTAAAAATTCAAGTAGATGATACAGTTTTAGAAAGGAAACAAAAACTAGAAGCATGCAGTAAGTTTTCTAATACAAATAGATGATAAAAGAAGTTATAAAATATCAAATAAGATTTATTCAAGTCAAAGTAGGGATGTAATTCTCCCTTTAGAAATAGATACATATGCTTCAAACACAGCCAACAACAAGCATTATAACCAAAATGCAACACCAATCTGTCTAACTAACAAGTTTACAAAAATGATTCACTTACTGAAATACAAAAAAACCTTAGAAACAATTTCTGCAAAACATACAAATAAACAGATATGCTAAAGCTGCAAATAGTTTAAATACAGGATCATGTCGACATCATTTTATATACAAATGCACACCAGTCTTGTAACTCCATTTTTTTCATCTGACCATTGGTTCAAACAGAACCAATTTTAGAACCTGTACTCTACAAGCATGTGAGCAGAGGTCTTTGAAATTCACATGCACTTTTTAAGAGCAGGATTAAAGTCTATTTACTTTTTAGAACTTCTACAGTTAGCTTTTCAGGAACCCAAGAGCTTGTACACCTCGTATACCCTGCTGCCATCAAAAGTGGAAGTAGGCACTAGAATTTTAGGTGAAAGCAGAAGGTGCTAATTGAGAGCACTTCTCACCTGAGGACTGAGCTTGTTAAAGCAATGACATGAAAGAATGAAGAAAACGAATGCTCATCAAAGGGCAACATGCTGGGATAGAACACAACACAAGTGAGAAGAGGAAAAGCAGACAAGTGGGTCACAGTTAGTAGGTAACAAAAAGGCATAAAACAGCAAAGTGGTGGTGTATGCCCAGTGTTTCAGGCAGAAGAACCACAGCATTTATATAGAATACAACAAACTGTTCACTATGGTATGCAAGCCACCATGGAAAGCAAATTGTTAAAATAAAATATATTTGCTTGTGCCACCCTAATCTACACCTCCTAATGAGCAACACGACTGCTCTGAGTTTTGGTCTCCTATGTCTTTGCTGCATATAGCCAAGATTCCTAAAGAAAGAAAATTCCACTGCTTAGATGAGTATGTCCACCAAAATAATTATTTGGTATTAGTTTGTATTTATTCATCATGGCAAGTCAAGGGTATTTAATTTCCCCCAAAAAGAGGCATAAATGACATAAATAAACAGCAGATGTTAATGCTTGAAGGTAAGCAGGTTTCATACAGTTTTCTTCCTCATGGAGGAGCAACCATTGTTAAGGCATAAATATGCACTATGAAGTGAAAGTCAACCAAACAGCACAAAAAAGAAAAAGGATAATCAAATAAACCATCAATAAACAGGGTTCAATAACATATTTGCATACCATGTGGTAAAGTGCTGCAGAGAATTAGTATTATTGATGCAAGTGAGATGGTGTCACTAAATCCAACAGGACAAAGCCAGCTGAAGTAGTGACTAGTTAAACTATTGATCAAAGAATTAGACACACACAAAAAAAAATCCCCTGCTCTTTAATAGATTCCAAAGACAGATCTCTCTATGTCTTTTGACATCAGTTGACCACCAACACACAAGCTAATGACATGATTAGAATCAAACAACAGGATAAACAAATGAAAGGGAACTTTTAATCTACTTCAAAATAAAAATAGTAAGAGCATTTAAACACCTTTACACTAGCTACAAATGACATAAAATAAAAAAGCAACAGTTCAAAGTCATACCAGTTTCCACAGAAACAAAAAAAGGGAAAGAAATTTAGAAGTTGGGAAGAAAAACCAGCAGAGAAATATATAAAGGAGTGTGCATTTTAAAAGGATTTATCTAAAAGCTGCCAAAGGTTAGAGAAAAAAATTGAAACATGCATAAAGGATGACAAAAAAAAGGTGACACTGAAAAAAAAACCATCTCTAGGAGAATGATAACATATGCAGTCAAATAAAGCAGCCACTTCAAAAGAAGTTTTGTACCAATTAATGCCTCAAGGCAAGAGAAAAATCAAAAGCTGAACAGGTTATCCCAACATCTTAGACCTCATGACTGATCTTTAGCAGAACAGTACAAAAGGCACTAAACTAAGGAAAAGTGCAAACAGGATTTCTTCCCTCCTCCTCTTCTTTTTGGGAATGTGTATGAAAGAACGTTAGGAGAAGGCAAAAAAAAATTCACACAAAGATCCAATGAGTTTGAGATGAAAGCTAAATGCTCCGGTTAAATGCTGAGGTTGCAAGACATCTGAAGTCAGAGAAGCAATGTGAAACAACTCTGCTCTTTAAGGTGCAATCCATTTAAAGAAATAACCCACAGCCTGTGGACTTAAAACCAAACACTATCACTTTGGGTTCTGATGCAGTATTTTATTCAATAGTGAAGTATTGTCCACATAGCTATTAGTTAAATTAGTTAAGCATTAAAATATCCTTGCTTTTTATTAAAAAAAAGGGACAGGTGACAGATTGTAATACTAAGAAAGGTTAGAGTGTCATTTTGTATTACAGTGAGAAGATCAAGGATGAGAACAAACATCACTGCTAGAAACAACACTTGGCACTTCAGGCAGATCTACAACACCAAGAACCTGCCATGCTACACAATAAAGAATCCTTCATACAGAATCAGCACAAATTTAAACCCTGATGTATGCAGTGTCCTAAGCTTTGAATACAGAAAATGAGAAGATTTGGGCTTTAGGTGTGAGTTGACAAAAATTTAGACTGCAGAGGAAGCCAGACAGTAACCCTCTGAAAGGATTCTGCCAAAAGCCCTTTCCCATTCATATGCTGTCAGTGATTTCACAAATCATAAAACAAGAGGTGAATAAAAATATGGATACCTTCAGTGCAATGGCATAAAATAAAACAACTAAGAAATCTTTTGCAGATCTTCAGAGGGCTTGGGACAAAGTTTAATCAACTGCCTTTAACCCAAAAGTGGAATATAAGCTATATTCATACACTCAAATATCATCCTATGGGAGCACAGTTCATGCAGAAGCTGCAAGAATTATGCTAAAAAAGCTCAGTACTAGAAAATCAGAAATTACAGCAAATTACAGTTTTTAAATCCTTTAGATTCAGTATTTAACAAATGCAGATTTCCCTTGTTTATATGTATTGTTCAGTTAACATCTCCTCTGATTCTACAATTTCTGTGCATGAAGCAGTGCATTTCCAACACAGAGCTTTCAAAACTTCCCATATGCAACACAATGCTCACTTCCATAACTGACCAAAATTCACAAATGCTGCATCTGACAATGGACTTCCCAATCCACAGTGAATAAAGAGAGAATTAACAAAGCCTTATGTATGTATAGATGCTTCAAAATAACAAAATAACAGAAATAACATAAAGTTGAAGCCAAAACATCTCTGATGAATATGCAATTGATAATTCCCAGTTCAGCATCTAGATAGACATTAAAACAGTCCATTCTGTCATGCCAGCTGCTAAGTAGTTACCAGCCCTGCTCCGTTCTCTCTGCTATTTGTGCTTTATTTTTAGTTCTAAGCACAGAACCATTCAACTCATGTGGAAGTCAGATCAAAGACAGTGGACTTGAACAAAGAAATCTAAGAAATCAAAAAGTGATACAAGAAAAATCAAGTTTAAGACCAGTGATATGAAGAACTAAAAAATAACTTGTAAATGCTTCCTTGAATTACACTACAAACAAGTTATGTTCAGCAGATCATGAAAGCTTAAGCTTTGTTTTCAAAATTTTTATTTAACAGAACAGCTAAAACATTTAGCAACAAAAATATTAGTTGACATGTTAAAAAAACAAATTGTGGTAATTATTCCTCTGTGTATGTGTACATGCACAAATGCACGTGTGTGCGTGTACAAATGCATGGAATCATCAAGTAGCCCATTTCAATATAACTTCAGACTGTCACCTTAATCATGCACTAAATACCAATATAAAATCTTAATCATGTACTAAATACCAATATAAAATCTCAGTAGGATAATGGAAAATCTGTATCTACTATGCACCACATCCACTGAGATATCCAATGTAAGATAAGAAGTGATTATTCACAGGTCTTGTTGATACCACACAAATACCAAGGATATGAGGGATCCACTTATGCCTGGCCCAGACTTTCTGCATTTGTAACTCAATAAAACAATTCAGCAATTTAAAGATTTGTTAAGAGAGAAGCTGTTTTGCACTGTGGGGTCACTATGGTGAATAGCAGAAAGCGCTGAGCCAAAGAAGATGACAGAAAAATAACTTTTTTTAAAGGAAAAATACTAAGGCTAGGTCAACTGCCAAGAGGAAAATTTATTTATTTATTTGCCTTACTTTCAGAATATCTTGAGTTTCATTCCACTTGTTAGTCCACTCTTTGGTGAGTTCTTGTACCTATGAAAGAAAACAAATATTGAAGAAAATCACGTCTCTTCCAAAGTTTTTGATAAATGCGTTCTCAAAGAAGTACTAAGTATTTGTGTAATTCTTTGTGAAGTTTTATACTTAAATATTTTGAAGAGCACTGATGCTCCTGCAATAAGTTGCCATACCTACAACCTTTCTCCCTCAAGACACACAAATTCTTATTTACACTCTAAGATGAAATTCTGGGATAATTACTTCAAATAATTGTCTACCTTCAAATCACTTCATAAAGTGCTTCAATCCTCCAAAGTCTACTGCCACAGACTGATCCCTCAGCTACAACAGAACAGCTCCTTTCCCATGGTACAGGTAGGCATGTTAAGGCAAAAATCCCCTCCAGAGGAGAGGCAGAGCAGTAGCCTTCAGGAGCAAACCAGAGCAATATTTGCTGCAGCTTAGAAACCACCCACTTCATTGTCATCAGCACAAAAGTGAGAAGATGCTTGGAAAAGCATTACAGACAGAGAGAGCACTCGGTATAGAATCATTTAGGTTACAAAAGACCTTAAGATCATCAAGTCCAGCTGTTAGTCAAGCAGTGCCAAGCCACTACTGAACCACATCCTTCTGAAGTGCCACATTTATAGGTCTTTTAAATCTCTCTAGAGATGGTGCATCAATTGCTTCCCTGGGCAGCTTTTTCCAATGCTTGACAACGCTTTCTATTATGAAATTTTTCCTAATATCCAATGTAAACCTCCCCTGAAGCAACCTGAGGCCATATCCTCTTGTCCTGTTGCTTTTTACCTGGGAGAAAGCTGATCCCCACCTGGCTACAACCTCCTTTCCAGTAGCTGTAGAGAGTAAGGTCACCCCTGAGCCTTCCTTTTTCCAGGTTAAACAACCACAGCTCCCTCAGCCACTCCTGCCTCACACTTGTGCTCCAGATACTTCCCCAACTCTCACTGTCCTTCTCTGGACTCACTGCAGCACCTCAGTGCCCTTTCTGAAGTGAGTGGACCAGAACTGGACACAGCACTCAAGTATGGCCTTACCAGTGCCAAGTACAGGGAAGAATGACTCCCCTGGTCCTGCTGGCCACACTGTTCCTGACACAGGCCAGGTGCTATTGGCTTTCTTGGCCACCTGGGCACATGCTGGCTCATGTTTAGCTGCTGTCAACCAGCACCCTGCACTCCCAGGTCCTTTTCCAGTGGGCCACACTTTAGCTCCTTTTCCTCCAGCCTGTGGTGCTGCCTGGTGTTGTGAGCCAGGATCCCACTTGACCTTATTGAACCCAATGCCAGTGGCCTCAGCCCATCTGTCCAGCCTGTGCTGATCCCTCTGCAGCCTTCCTGCCCTCCAGCAGATCAAAACCCACACACCTTAGTGCCATCTGCAACATGACTGAGGGTGACAGAGAGGTTCCCTTCATCCAGATAATCAACACAGATTTTAAACAGCAGTAGCCCAAATTCTAAGCCCTGGGGAACACCCCTGGTGACTGGCTGCCAACTGGATTTAACTTCACCACTTTTCATGGCTCAGCCATCCAGATAGTTTTCTGAAACACCTGTGCAAGCCATGAGCAGACAGTTCCTCCAAGAGAATGCTGTGGGAGACAGCGTCAAAGGCTTTCCTAAAGTCCAGGTAAACAATATTCACAGCCTTTTCCTCATCCACAAACCAGGTCATCCTCTCATAGAAAGAGATTATGTCAGTCAAGCATATCAAGATTATGTTGCTCTGCCTTTCCTAAACCCATGCTGATGAGGCCTGATTCCCCTGGTTGCTCTGTACATGCTGAGTGACTGGACTCAAAATGACTCAGTCCATGACCTTCCCCCAGACTGAGGCCAGGCCAACAGAAGGCTTAGGATTTGTCCTTCCTTTCCTCATCAAGCAGCTGCCCACCTCTTCAGGTAACTTTCATATAATGCCACTGTACAGAGAAAGAAGTCTTCAATGCAGTTGCTCCAAAAATCTCTGCATTTGCCACCTGCAGCTATTTTTTTGGTCTTTGCAGATCAGCTCCAAATTAATCCATGACAGCCACAGAAACTTCTCTTGTCTCTACCTGCATCTCAAGATTTCACCAAAGACAAGTAAGCACACTCTTATGCATCACTCTAATTCCTAGGGCTGCTAACTGGAACATTAAAACAAAATAAATAATAAATTTCAGAAGATTAAAGAAAAACATGAAGAAAGTCCATCACAGCTCTATTCACCATACCAGAACAATTTGTATTGCTCAGAAACACTTAATTTCATTTTTAATTATCTTTTAAAATGAAAAATTTTTAAATTAAACTACTCTAAATTATTCTTATATAAGGAAAACCAACTCATTAAAGAAAGTCACTATATACTTGTCAGGCAATATAAATATGTGATAAAGTCTTTAAATCTATACAAACAAATTAATTACTGCACTCATTCAATTATGAAAAAGCTATAATCACTGCAACATCTACCAAGAATTTTCAGTAATTATGTCTATTGTAATTATCATGAATAGTAATCACACAACCTTTTAACAAGGCTGACAAAGGTAATAAAATATGCTTGATATACACCCCACACAGCAGGGCCAACACTTCTGAGCAGGGGTAAGCAATGGTTACCATCAGAACATGAATAACATATTCTAATTAGCCCACAGTCTTACTCTTAGATAAAAGCTTTTTGTTTGTACTCAAAAATAAGACTAAAGATATAAATAAAACAGGATTCTCAAAGCAAGACATCAATTTGCTAATTCTAAAGGTCCAAGCAGTACTAAAGGGTAGGTAAACCCTACCATTTAAACCAGCTAAGGAGCCTTTTTTTAAAGGCATCATATCTACATTTGATTGGCATCTTTTGACAGTATTCAGAACTAAATATTTACTGTCATGTAGTTGAATAATTCCAAGTACTTCCCTCTTGCCTCTTCCAAAGCATGACTTATATTCTTTTTTATAAACCAATTTCCAACAGCTTTCAAAGCCAGCTAATATATAGGAAAGAATTAACACAAAATTATGTAATAAAGAATGAAAGACTGCTAGTTAGAGAAATGACAGTACCATTACATCTAGATTCTTTTGAATGCTGTGAGTTATCCAAACTGTCTGGAAATTTTTTAAAGTCTCTGCACTTTGCTGGGTTATTGAAAAAACTTGGTGAGAAGCACACTGTGAAGTACACCTAGATCTAAGACCCTCCTCCAAAAAGATAGTTAATTAGGCACTTAACATATTTGTACACACCAGATTAAAATGCTGAAATTATCTAAAAACCTACCCCACATACAAGTTATAAATTGCTTTAAAGCATAGAAGATGTCACCATTCTCCCTGCAAATCTTTTGCTATTTTTTCTACACACTGAATATTTTGTTACTGTGATTACTTTTTTAGTAGGGCAAGCTGGTCAGGGAACAAGTCTTTCCATTTCATTTTCATAAACAGAACTGCTACATGAGTATCAAGATATATTTTCTTTTTAGTTACAATGTTATATTAGTAAGATAACAAAATTACCAATTCACACACTCTGTTTTTTTAAAGCATCAAGGCGATGCTGCTGTTGGGACAAAACTTAGTTGCACATAAAAAAAAAATCCTGAAAATTACAAAGACTCCTACATCCAGACCACCCACCTTTCCTCTTCTTTGATGCTTAAAAACTGCTTTATGAATTTATAACTCACCCTTGCTTCATTCTGCTGAAGCTTTTCTTCCATACTTAAAGCTGTTGGAGAATCCAAGAGTGCAATCTAAAACCATAAAAAGTAAACACCAAAAAGAAAACAGTCACAATTTCTGGGGCCACTAAATGAAATGCAGTTGTTTAAATATCCTGAGTCTTTAGCATAAACTCCTTTGAACTTTAATATATATCATTTTACCTTGGAATACTGTAAACAGAATAATCTAAATCCTTGCAAAGCAGATATTTCAAGTACAAATTGGTTTTGAGAATATCATTTTCACTCACTACATACACACGGTCACACACATGGAAATCAGACACATTTCTAACAGGTAACTACTAATACAGCTTTCTTTATGTTTCTAAAAAACATAAACATTTATTATGCATGAATAGTGATCCATTTTGCTTTAATACATATGTACACTGCTTTATCTATAAACACTATATCTTAAGGTCTTAAAAGAGGAAAATTACTAAACAACACAAACACACAGGCAGTACTCATTGTATGTGACCTCCTATACTGAATCCAGCACTGTATTTTGGAATCAGTATCTTCAGATCTAAAGAAGCATTTGCAATACAGTATTCTTTTGACAGAAAGGAAAATCACAAAAGAAATTATACAGAGATTTATACCACTGTGCATACATAAAACACCACCTGCTGTATTACCAACCATCACAAATTCAATTAAGTCCTCTATTGTCTCCCACACAGCCATCTACCACATCCTATCACTAAACTAGATTTATTTTGCAATAACCACTATTTTACAGCTTGAAACTAGGTCAAAACATTCAAACTTCAAGGGGGTCCAAGTTACATCTACTTTGCTAACTCTAAATCAACCCATAATTTGAAAATAAATTAATTTTCTCCTCCTAAAGAATATGAAAGAAACACAAGTAATTCAACTCCATAAAGTTTTTTTAATTGTTTGTAACAAAGCAGAGCTCTCTGCTCCAGTCACCTACAATACCTATTTCTGCTTTCAACAGTGGTTCCAATCCCCTTTTTCAGCAAATCTTTTATAGCGTGAGATCCAACTGAAGTCCTACCCTTCTACTAACAGTGGTCCATGCTGAACTGACATTTCACATTGTACAATCCATCCAAAACTGAATTACATAGTCCTAGAAACAAATCTGAGGTAGTACTTCAGATACTTAAAAATTATATTTGCTCAAGTCCAAAACCTAGCAGTCCTAAATGACGTTATGTAGAAAAGAGAACTGGCCTGAGCCAACTGGATATTCTTTATTGCTACTTTAGTTTCACCACCCTGGCAAGACAGGAGAAACTAAACTCAACTGAGCCTGTGCAGTGACTGTTTATAGCATAGCATACTGACAGAGCAAGAAAGAGAACCATGTAAAAATGAAGTAGAGCATGATTTTTGTTTTCTTATACGACCACTGAAAATATTTTTACACATTTAGCATATTATGTGCCTTCTAATGTACTGTACAGGCAAACACAAATAAAATGTATTTTTAAAATCCATTCATACTCTACATTTTCATACTTAAATACTTCAAACCTTCTACTTGAGATACTACACAAAGTACCTCTTCAGTCCAGAAGGAATGCTCCTGCTCAGTCTCCTTATGCTACGCCGACTACCTGTTCCACAGCACACTGAAATCCAGCTCAGATTATATTATGAGAAACCTAAAAGCTTTGGGATGACAATTTTTCCCCTCCTTATGTTAAAAGAGATAATCTGCTGGCCATATGGAAACTGATTCCATCAGGAAACTAATATTCATTCATAGCCTCATAGAGCTTGTTTACTCAAATCAATATAATGAAAGATAATTATCTCATTACATTCTAGAAATAGATGTTATAACTCAAGGAAAATTACACATAAATTCCAAGTCAAGCTAACCTGATTCCCCTGAGCAAGCAGGGCTTTCAGTCGGGCTATTTCAGCTCTCAGCTCACGGATCAGTTTGACGTTAGGATCCTCATTAATTGTAGGCTTGTTGATGATGTTTTTGGCTCTATTTGCATAGCGAAGTGTACTCAAAGTTTCTCCATAATTGACATCAGCAGGTGAAATAGCTAAGGACATGAAATCAGAAGCAGTTTATCTAGTATCATTTGTTTCATTTACTGAAGTTAGTTTATCATTTAGAAGTCAGATAAATTCAATGTGGGTGAAGAGATAGAAATATACAATTTACCAGTATGGATACAATTTGTTCCACCTCTTCACCTAACAGCACTTTCATGCAGCTATAACTTTGCATAGGTAACCACTTTATGAGATAAGTGTATTAGAATAATCAGGTCTAACAACCTAAGTGTGGCAAAGAAATCTTGCTGTCAATCTATTTAACATTCACATTTTCCTGGTAAACATAAATGTCCTATATGAATACTTCACAGGCCTCCTTGCAATTTTTTACAAGAACAGTCAGGAAAACACTGAGTATTTTTGGAGTATCAGTGTAATCATTGAAAAGACATTCCAGGTAAAACACAGTAGGAAAATTAAACAGCATTAAAACAAAAAAGTAACCAGACAGGAGAACCAAAACAAGAGAAGAGCTGTTATAATTTACAAACCTAGCTGTTTTCCTGAGCTGCAGGCATCTGACAGCACAGAGACCTGTCAGCTCTCTGAGGCATGAAGAGAAACCAGTATAATTTTTCAAGCAACCTAACCAGGCAAAACAATGCAATTTAAATGTAAGTGCTAATGCTATCCTTCCCTTAATTTTCCAAACAATATATATGATGTTCCAAATTAAAAAGATAATTAAGACATCCAAATAGATTAGTGGAAACACAGAAGAGAAAACCATACAGAAATCTTAATGATCAAACTGAACAAGAGAACAGACAATGAAAACACCTGAAAAACTAACTAAACTAAAATAATCTGTCCTTTCTTATTCTCTCAAAAACAATAAATATCTTTTTTGTGGCAGAGACTCTCTGAGCTGCAGGAGATGCATTTGGAAACAGTCTCTACCCACCCCAGCTCACACTCTCATTTTCCTGCTTTACCTACTGTCTCCCCTCCACTACTCAATTATTCTCTTTCTGGAAAGATTTTACAATATCTTACAGAAATATGACAAATCAAAATCAGACAATTTTCTACAGCCTTTGCTCCAGTTTAAAGTGATCTTCCTGCATTTTGCTGTTCTTAATTACACAAAAGGCAGGACAAATGTATCTGGACAGCTTGTTAGGGGAACAGCTTATTGGGCTGTTAGGGAATTCTACCACATTACCAGCAGAGTTACTGTTGGAGAAAAGATCAACTATCAGGGCTCTGCCTAGCAGAAGCATCACTAATAGATGAGGAAATAGCTGAAAAAGAAGCTGGGTACTGTAATCATTAGTATAGATACTGAAAGCTCACTGTGTTTCTAAAACTTCTCTTCCCAATCCCTCTGTCAAAAAAAAAAGGTTACTCAACCATGAAACTGCAAGTAAGCAGCAAAAAGAAAGTTGCCAGCACAGATTTACTTAAAGATCCAGAAAACCAATGCAGAGTCTGGTCCACAATCATCTATTGGCACTACTATAGTTCTCCTGAGGAAAACAAGTGGCATGGATTCCAAAAACATCCCCAAAATCCTGCAACAAAGGAACTGAGAACATCCAGTGGATTTGACTGATTCTGAAGGATCTGAGACATTTTATTCCGTCAATTCTGCTATCCCTCATTCCCAAAAGGGCACTGCACCAGTTAAGACCACACTTCATTTGAGCAGGAAAGAGTGAAAGAAATTCCAGAGCTCCTCTTCTCCTCACATCCAGCAGTACCTGGACAAGCTTGACAAGAGGGCCCACAGGGACCTGATGAGGGTCAGTAGGTGCTGCAATGTGGGGCAATCCCATATCTGAGTTCAGACTGGGAAAAGAACTCATTGTGAGCAGCCCTTCAGAAAAGAACTTAGGGGTTCTTCTTGGTGGGTGAACATGAATCAACAGCCTGTGCTCAAGGCCCAGAAAGCCTGCCACGTCCTGGGTTGGTTTTAAGCTATAAATGGAGAGATTTAGATTAGATATAATTCTTCACCTAGATGGTGGTGAGGCACTGAAACAGTGAAGTACTGAGGCCTGAACAACAGGCCCTGAGCCAAAGGTGACATATAGATGAAGCTTCCAACCAAATGTTATATATATTTATATTTGGTCCTTGACAGAGTATTGTTTTTTATATATATATATATACATGTTCATTTATTGGCAAAACATGTATTTACCTTTACATGTCTAGAAACCAGAAAAGGCTACACCTGGCCTAATTAGGGGGGGATCAAAGACAACTCTCTTGGTTTGTCCTTGAGCCCATGCCAGGCTTTGGGAGAAAGCCAATAGGAGAATGAAATTAGAAATTATGTCAGCTTGTTTGTTTAACAGTATAAAACCTGGGCCACTGTAATAGCAAAGTGGGGGAGCCTCATGGCCTGAGGTGGACACACCACAAGAGTTCCCAGTTATCAGGTGTGGTTCTCCAGTCCTTCACTGTGACAGCTTCCCCTCACAGCTGATGTCTCTCAAGACTCAGATGATGTACCTGGTGATGTATCTTTCTTAATCACTATAGCAATTCTTTCCTAGTAATGATTAGGTGCACTTCTTAGCTTATCTTTTTGTAATTCTTTGCTAACTACTATGTGCTTTGCTTAGCTTATCTTTTTGGACTGTTTACAGTTTTACATTATAGTAAATTACACTGGTGCTTAATTTGGTGTCTGTGTCTCTGATCCTACCCACCAGCAAAACAAGTCTGGGGTGGATGGAGCTCTGAGCAACCTGGTCTAGTGAAAAGTGTCCCTGTCCATGGCAGGAGGAATGGAACTAAACAAAATTTAAGGTCCTTTCCATCCCAAATCATTCTAAGATTTCCAACATCCAAAATCCTCACCTCCCCTTAAACATCATCCTGGCTTCACTTTGGTTTTTTGGGAATGGAATTCTCCTTCCAATTTGTTGACAAGCCTGCAATACATATGGCATAGGCAGGGTTTTAAAATAAGTGATCCTTGCAGACCTTCCTATGGGTAAAAAGGAAACCATGAGGGTTTTCAAGACAACTGATCATAATTAAATTTAGACAAGAAGTTAAAATGCTGTGTGCCTTTAAAAGGTTAGATAAAAGTGACTGCCTTTCCCAGAGGACATCAGAAGAGACCAAGTTACTACCAATGCAACAAAAAACCAGTTTGGAACAGCAATTGATTCACACACCAGTACAGACCACATGCACAAAGCTTTAATTCCACTGTGTAGAGTGCCAGTAAAAGACAAGAGTGTTACTAGAAAGCTCAGAAAGGAGGAAATCACTCATATGTGTAAACCATGTTCTGCCTTAACAAAACATCTGGAATCTAAACATTTACATCCGCTCCTATTAAGCATGAACTATTCAGAATTCAAAAAGAGTAAATTAAAAACACTTACTGGCAATCATTATAGTTTTGGAGTTTCCTCCTAAGCTATCTTTTAACAGCCAAGTCAACACCGAGTCCCTGTAAGGCACAAATACTTGTTTCTTCTTTGAAAGAGGATTTGTTGCATCCTGAGATAAATCAGCTGTGATGAGGAGGTAGAAAAAAATATTAAAATTAGGTCTTTTTATTCATTTTCAAAAATGTGTTAGGCCATTGTTTGTGTAAGTAAACACAAAAGTATTTAATGACTAAAAACACCTTAGGACAGACAAGCACAAAAAACAGAGACTTACCTAAGGCAGAAATTACATTTCCCAGAGTAACTAGAGATTTGTTAATATTCCCTCCTTCCTTTAATCTAACCCCTGTGGCACCAGTGGCATCTGCTCTCTCACTTCCAGCAAGATCTACCAAATGAATCTTGCTAACAGTTTCACAAGGCATTTCAGAATCAAATTTAGCCTACAGAAAAAATAAAACAAAGAAAAGTATGTTAAGCTAAGAAATACTACGCTTTTACTGAATCAAATTTAGTGGCTTTTTTCATGACATGACTGAATTTAACTTGTTTACAATAGCAGATATTGAGAAGATAGGTGTATTAGAGGTTCTACTGAAAAACATTTGATAATGAATGATTGTATAACTCCCATATTATTTCTTTAAATTGTAATATTTGCAACTTTTTAGCCATTTACAGACAAGCTGTGACACTGTGAGTTGTAATTTACATGATGCAGTGTCCATGCACTGCATTCATTTTATTAAGCTTGCAACATTTGCATTCTATTTATATATTGCTTTCAACAAGTTATAGCATGCACAGACAAATTTACACCCAATTTCTCGCCCACCTCCAAGTTCTCTTCATCTAGCAGGTCATCCATGGGCTTTCTAAAAAGCCCCCAAAAACAACAACTAAGAGCAGGAGTCAGAAAAGGAGTTTACTGCATATAAGAAAGCAGATCACTATGCTCTAGAGGAAACATGTCCAATCTCTCTAAGGAGTTTTGTTTCATTACCTGAGTGAAGTTGATTGTGAAAATGGCATGTGACCTGCTACTAACATCGTTCATTCCAGTTGCAGCTGTCGTCCTATTTATATTTCCTGCATCCATAAGTTCCTCAACATCAGTATAATTTTGGACTAAATGTTTAGACAAGTCTGAAGAAAAGTAGAGTGTTACAGCATGCTCATATATTTCCTTAATTTTCTTTACAAGAAGATTCAAATTAACCTCACTACTGCAAACTATTGCTGCAATTAGCATTTACTGTCATACTTGTTTATCTTCTAAGGAAAGGAATGAGGCCTCATATGAACACTGGACAACTTACACATTCACAGTAAAAAAGAAAAAAATATGCAATCTTACTAAATTATTTAGTGGAATAACATGAACATAATCCCACAAGAGGCATGAACCTTCCCTGGTAGAGAACAGACTGAGACAATTAGACCCTAATAGGTTTTCATTTCATCTAAATATCTAAGATTTATAAATTATAGTCAACAAACTATTAAAACCAATTGCATCTCTTAACATTACTTAAAAATGTGTTATAAATTTACAGATAAAAAACTCTGTCATAATTTTAGGATTGGGAAAGCAAGTAGAGATGCAAAATTAGACGCTATTCCTTCAATGCTTTTTACCAAAGTAAAGCACTGTACCATCATAATTTATATTTCAAAAGATAAAATGCCATATACAATTAGACACTACAGTTTAGAATATATAAAGGTAATAAAATATGCAGTGTAAAGCAATTAAAAGTCTTTTTACCCTCAACATATGGCCCTTCTTTTGGATGTTCCCGTATTCGTAAATTATTAGTTTTGGATGACTTCCGTCGGAGAAGATCTCTCACACGTTCATTATAAATTTCCAAATAACTGAAAGAAAAAGAATAGAAAGCCACTGACTGATTCAAGAGGCTTTTTTAAAAGGAAAGCCATATTAACACAAGTTTAAAAGCAAGACCCTTGGAGAAATAAAATAGATCCAAAGTTGGCTTAAGATACAAGGGAAAAGCCAAAAAAGCAAGAAGTGGAAAGAAAGCAGACATTAGTAAGGTCAAGATCTCCTAATGTGAATCTGAAATAAAGGGTAAAAAAAAGGAAGATGCTGTCCATTTGCAAAGGTATTTGCAGTATCACATAAATGAAGCAATATGCACAGCTCTTGGATTAAAGGTACAAGTACTGTGCATTTTGACTACAAGTGCCAACAAAAATCAATTATAGGACTGAGATGAAGCATAAAAAGTCATTCTTGAAAAATATGCACTTTTCCCAGACATAATGTGAAACAGAGTGGTTGCAACTGAAACAAGTTGGATAACCTGCAAACTCTTAACATGCCAAGACCTACCTGACTTCTGTTCGAAAGGATGCCTCATTCCGCTTTGTTTTTTCACTTATTTTGCTGAATAATCCTTCACAAATTCGAGGTATCAAACCTGCATCACCCTGCAATAACAAAAATTCTTAATTCCAAGGTTATCTATGCATGCATAATATATTTTGAAAAATAAAACCCTAGATGACTAAGAGTTTAAGATTCCACAAAGGGGAAAAAATCAAAACTTTTCAACAAATGCTCTCTTGCCCTTTATTTAACTGCAGTCATCTTGCCACTTTAAACCTTTTGTGTGTGGAGTGTACAACCAGCTTTATTTCTTTGCTATTGGAATACATTTTGTCCCTCTCATTCAGTTTGAATAACCCCAATTGCTTAAGGCAGAGACTGGCTCCCCAGAGTAAGTCATGAACTGCCTTATCTCACCAGTACCTTAACTGCTTTGATCTCATTTCACTGTGGACTTGGTAACAACTGCAGAGAACAGGACAAAAGCCATATACAAACAGCCATGGGACATTCTCATTCAAACCCTCAATTCACAAGTCACAGCCCTTCCTGTGCTGAAAACTGCAGCAGGTCTTCTGAATAAATTAGTACACAATGACAAAATTAAACCTTCATTCACTGTATCCCACAATCCAGCCAAATTAAATTTGATATTTAACTCCTGCATGTTTGTCTCTGCAGATAAAGAGTTTTTATGCATTAAATACTTGGTTAGTTTAATAAAGCAAACTGAATAAAACCTATCCCACTGAGATACCCAGAAACTCAGCATGCAGCTGTCCTTGCTGGTCCAGGAAGAGCCCTGTCCAACCAAGCAGTGAGCTATGGTGAGAGCTTTCCCAAGCAGCAGAGGAGCAGGGGAGTGCACACAGGTCTGGTCCCATCTGACACAGGGGTGCTTGCTCCCAGCTGCCCCATTCCCACCAAGTCTGGCTAGGAGATGACCAAGTACCTGCTGAGCACCTCTCCCCACTGCCTGAGGGAGATGGCAGCTAACACTTCCTCAGAGCCATGGCTCCCTGGAATAACAGCCCAGGACATACACATACAGATGAGCTTTGGGGTAAGAGGTCCAGGCTCAGGAGCAGCTTACAGAACAGTCTGTCAGCTATAATTTGCCTCCAGTCTAAAAACACATAAGAGATTCAAGATGGACTAACGACCCACTATTGTGACAAGAAATGCTCCTGTGTTTAGAGCCAGGGGCCTTGGAATTAATGCAAATTAGGACAAGCCAGACCAAACATTCAATGTGAGCATAGCCCATGCACACCAGGCACCTAAGAGGTTGCCTGGTGGGATTCTACAGGTAACTGGCTAAAGAAAAACACAAAGCCAATGGATTTCCCCTGCACCAAACTCCAAACATGGGCAAAGATTTCTCTTCTATTTGGATCCCAACAAAAATCCAACCCTTTTTGCCCAAGCTCACTCAAACTCACTCCCACACTGGTCCCTTTGCCCTCATTCTTCAGTTTCCCTCTGCATTTTCTGTCACAGAAATCTTCTTCCAGGTGCCACCTCCGAGTTCCTCCTCTTTGTTCCTTTGCCCAGACAAAATTACTAATTCATCACTAAGTCACTTCTGCTTTTTAATTAAACTTTATCACTCCATTTTGTCTTTTTGTAACTTCTTCCTCCACTTAATCAGAGCCTCTCTATCCTTCTCAAACCAAGCTTCATTCTTTGAAATAATAATAATCTATTCTCTGCTCCTATCTCTCCTAGTTCTTCACATGACTGCACCTTGGGTTAAAAAAAATTTCTAGATTAAGGGAGATAATCAACCTTTTTTTGACAGTTGCCTCTGGCAACAGAGGAGCAGCCTTTCCCAATATATGTCAATTATCAATCTCTATTTCCAGGCAAAGTTTCATGGGTCAGTGTTGGAAATTCCTACACACATTTTATTTTAATTTTTTGCAACAACAGAAGAGGGAAACCATTTTTATTTCATCTCATGCTTGGAAACACCTGAATAGTTTTAATTAAAGCTTAGGGGAAAAAACATGGAAGATCTATCACAAGGTTTTAGGCAAGTCATTAGCGTCTGACATAATTCAGCAACCACAAAGAGAGGCTTAAAATAGAAAGTACAAGCCCTAATTGAGTAATTTCAACCTTAGCAATATAGTGTTGAGAAAAGAAGCACACACAGTTCCCAGAGTATTATACTAGTAAAATGTACATCTTAAAGAATGTACACTCTTTATTGGAAACTGTATTAAAACACTGTCTCCTTTTCACCCCCCAGAGCTGAAGGGCAGGATCAACTACAGCTCGGACTTTATTTTTTCCTGGCCTACAGAGTTTCCAGACATAGAAATCAGAAGAACCAAAACAAGTAGTTCACTCCAAAGGTTTATTTTCTCATTGAAAGCCTGATCTTCTTCTGTGCTATCTAACCAGAAAACTCCTTCTTGTAATTTAAATGTACTGCCCATCTACTTTGACCATAAGGAGCAAATTATTCTCTTCCTTTCTGTAGCAGCCTTTCAGGATTGGAAGACTTTTAATCCCCCATATATGGCCTTGCCTTCTCTGCATATGCAAGCCCAGCTTTCCTGATATTTTATAGATCTCTGCTCATTTCAGTATCTCTGCTCAACATTCTAACTGGCCCACATATTTCTTGCAATGACTGCTGTACACTGAATTGCAGAAGAAGCCTTCCAGAGGCAAGAACAGCAAATATCGAGAACAAAATGAGACCAGAACCCAGGCTTTTTAAAGAGAAGTAGGGAAAAAAGAATATTTATTTCCAATTCAAGTTTTCTTACAGCACTGTAGTCTCTATGACAGGGCCATCAATTTTGAAGCATTTAACTTGCCAGCTGAGTATATTTTATATGCACTCTATACAGAGCCAGATTAAAGTATTTATGTATCATGCCAAGAAGATTAGACCTTTATTATTGAATAGTGTCAAACAAACTTCATCTCCTATTCATTTGCAAACTGTTTTGATGATTGCAGTCATTATATATAGTGAGACAATCTCATAAAAATGTCAGTTTTATAAATTTCTGAAACAGAAATCCACATATAGGTCGTGAGATCTTTTCTGGTTACAAAAGTCTATTCTGCTTATTATATTGAGGTAAATGCAAAGCCACTTATTGTGTGACAACTAAAAGAAAAAGATTTACAGCTAATTTACTCTCCTAAGCTAGAGGAGGTGCAAAGAGCTCAATCTTACTACATTTCAGAAGAGTGATCTATCCCAAAAAAGCTAAGTGTTAATATTACCCTTTTTATTTCTACTAGGAGAAGACACAATACATTTCTTTTCCCAAGGATTAAAGAATGAAACCTGCAGAAGCTGCCTGGTGAACAGGCTTCATCATTCAGCCTTTCTAAACTGCTCCACTCCCAAAAGTTTTGCAGGTTCTCTCTGTCCTTGGACAGTCACAGAGGCAACTCTGAGAAACCACTCCCATCTTTTACTCACAAACTGCCCAATACCTCCTATCACAACTTCCTATTCTTGTACTGCTTAGTACGACATAATACTTAAAATTAAATTCACTGTATAATCTCATAAGGGTTTGATGAACTACTGCCATGCCCAATTTCTGTTTCACACCTTACAGTCCTTTTTTAGTCTTCTGATTCTCTAAAAGAGGTTTAAAAAGCATATATCTTCAGAAAAAGCTGGTCATTAATTTCCTCAAAATCAGTATCTTTTTTTTTTTGGTCTCAAGTTGAGCATAGAAAATCAGCAGTAACATTTGAAATTTTCGGCTTTATTACTGAACAAAAATTACTGGGTTTTGTCCAAAACAACCGAGCATCACTCAAATAAACTTCTTCCAACTATAAATACCTTTCTAAAAAAGAAACAGCTTCCAAAATGTCTGACTACTAGAAGATGTGATACATGGATGGGTTAGTAGCATACAGACAGAAGGAGTATTAAAAAATCCATAAACATATGCTCCTGCAACAGCATGTTTTTAATCCACTGCAACAAAAATACACACCTGCTCACTCGATGTGGCTCAGGAAGTGGACATTGTCCACCTGGAATTCTCCAAGGCTTTCAATATGTTTTCCCACAGCCTGCTGCTAAATAAACTAATCTGTTATGGTCTAGACAAGGGATCTGTGTGGGTGGGAATTGGTTTACAGGCTGCACTCAGAGTGTGGTGGCAAATAGCTCCTTGTAAAACCAGAAATCTGTCACAAGTAGGGTCTCCAGGAATCAATCCCAATGCTGTTTAATTCTTTATAAGTGACCTGACAATGGCACCAAGTGTACCACAACAAGGTCTGATGAATATACCAAATTGAGTGGGGAAGCTGACCCTTCAGAAGGGACAGCCACCCTGGAGGAAGACCCAGATAAGCTGGAATAGTAGGCTAACAAGAACCATATGAAGTTCAACAAATATAAGGTCTTGCATGTGAGAGAACATAATCCAGAAGTTCTGCTGGGATCTATTTGGCTGGGGAGCAGCTCTGAAAAAGGGACTTGGGGGTCCTGTGGACAGCAAGCACAATATGAATGAACAGTGTTGCAAAGAAAGCCAACAGGATGCTGGGCTGCATCATAACAAGGGCATCCTAACAACCAGGGCAGAGATAAAGTCATTATCCCACTCTACTCAGCACTTGTCAGGCCACACCTGGAATACTGCATTCAGTTTTGGTCTCTGCCATACAAAAAAATGTGGATGGGCTGGAAAGGGTCCAGATAAGGGCTACAAGAATGACCAAAGGACTGGGAAGCTGCTGTGTGATTAAAGAGAGAGAGAGCTGGATTTGTTCAGCTTTGAGTATCGGCTTAGAGAAGACCTTACAACCATGTTCCAGTATTTAATAAGTGCCTACAGAGAAGATTGAGACTCCTACTTACAGGAAGTCACATGCAAAAGACCAGTGCTAATAGATACAAATTACTCCTGCAGAAAATAGGACTGGATACAAGAGGACCATTTTTCATGAGAACAAACAGCAACTGGAACAATGTCCCCAGGGGAGTGGTAGATTCCCCAACAATGGACACTTTTAAGATTCATCTGAACAGGATGCTAGGCTATCTTGTCTTGACCATGCTTTTGCCAAGAAAAGTTGCACCAGGCAATTCTTGAGGGCCCTTCCAACCTGGTATTCTGTGGTTCTGTGAAAACACAACATACCGCATTTCCCATCATGGTATAGGACTTCCCAGATCCTGTCTGTCCATATGCAAAAACACAGGCATTGTAACCTTCAAAAGCTGATTTAAGCACATCCATACCAAGATTTTTGAAAACCTAAAAATAAAAATAATGTTTAAGTCAACAGAAGCCTGGGGAAGAAGATTGTCATCAGCCCAGCATGGCAAATATTGAACAATACCATAACACAATGGCAAAACAATTATTTAGTATAAATAAATATTAAAAATCCACAGTTATTTGCTATAGGAGAGTAAATGAGTATTTCAAATAAAATGCAGAATCTTATTACCATTACTTCATTTAGAGCACTGCAGGGTTGTGTTCTTTATTTCTTTCTCTGTCACGGAATACTTGACATGTCAAATTACTACTTTCTTTTCTAAAGCTCCAATTTCTTTCAGCAATCTCAGCTACTCCATTCACTTTTCATTATTGTTCTTACCTACTCATTTTTTGTATCTTTGCCAACTCCCCACATTCTCCAAATATCCAGTCACCCCTCTCAAAAGGAAACATTTTAGTGATTCTGTCATTTTCCTCCTTTGTCTTTTCTGAGGTTGTCTTTTCCTCCTCTGTCTTTTATTTGGTTGGTTTTGGGTTTTTTTGCTTTAATCAAGTATAAGCACATGACCCATAGCTTTCTCTACATTTTCCCTCTAAGTGGCTTTCACATAGTAATGCTTTTTAGGCTGGCAAACATGGAAACTTGCTATTAATGTGGTGACCCTCTTTCATCATTTAACCTCTTTTTTATCCTCAACATGTAACAATTAGTAATGATCCCTCCTCCATATCTCATAAAATGGGACTCTGCTCTCACCTGATAAATTCAGCTCTCAGCAGGTGCCTTCACCACCTTTCTCCACAATACTGGTTCCAACATCCCTTGCAGATTTGCCTGACCTTTCATCATCATTACCCCTCATTTCAATCCATACACCTCACTGAGCAAGGAGTAACACTTCATGCAACATTTTTCCCAGTTAAAATATTAATCTGTGTCTCACCATCTAGACATAATTTTCAAAAAATCACATAGATGCTTCACATAGTTTGGCTACTTGTCTGCACTTCATGTGGTTTAAATTCTCCAAGGCATACAAAGCCATTTTTAATAGTGAATGGCAGATGCACAGTATAATCTCACAGCTTCTCCCTGGAAGGAGTGCTGGGTAATTTCTTTACTCCCTAATCTTCCAACATGCCTTTGGAATATTTCACTTGACCTTCCCTTGAGCAAAGGAGTTACAGTATTGTAACCATTTATATTTTTCAAAGAAGAACAAAAAGATCAGTCATTTTTCTCTGTGTCCAAGTTTTTACCTCTTTACCAATTCTTTGTGCATTATTGTTTTGGTGGAACTTTCCTTTTTAAAAATCTGTGTATGTCTTGCACATGGTTTGAGGTAGTACATAGGGCAGCTATGGTCAGCCTTGTCTGAACACAAAGGCTTCACACACAGGTTAGAAGAAAAGACTGTTTGGATGGGACACCAGTTTGTCACAAAAGGGCAGTAAATACCAAAATTCTATTTGTTTCTCAGTCAGGAATACAAACTGAGAAGCTTGATGGCAAATTGCCATCCCTACTTTAACTTTGGAATACTAAAGTGTATTTTGCATCTACAAGGCATATTAATATGGTATGCAGTATTAGACAGACTTCCACTTCTTATTTTTCTGCCTTTCAAATGGAAAAATATAACAATCATGAACAAAGGGCACTGGGCAACCACATCGCCAACAATCAATATTAATTTTATTCCCTGGCAGGATGAATGGGAAAAAGAGACCCTTCTATGCCATTGGTGCAGTAAACTAGAATTTCTGCAGGAACTTGTTAAGAGCTTAACTACAAAGTCTTCCAATTAAATATGAAATTATTAACACAAGCAAAACAGCAGCTTGTGCAGCATATGTCTGGGAATTGCATTCCTATAGTTTAAAAACTTTTGTTTTTGAAGTGCTGCACACAATGTAATTAAAACCATGAGCAAGAGAAGTTCACACTCCTGGCAGGACTGATAAAGGAGGTGTCCAAGGCTGTGGAACACACTGTAACAGCAAAATATTGAACACAGGCATTGAAACCATGTTTACCTATGGCTATCATTATATTCTATCATTACCAATCCTATCATTACCAATCCTAAAACTCACAGCTTTAAAAAATTATTACTCAAGGGTGCTGCTGCCATCCCTATATGGACATTTTAATTTATTTTTGTTTCTACAGAATCCTGAATGGGCAAGCTATAGTAATCTTGGCTCTACCTGACCCACTCTGAAACAGGTAAATGGCACCAGAAGGAAAAACTTTGAAAAGGGAAACTTACCACTTTTATGTGGAAACTGGACATCAATATAGATTACATCTTGCATATTTATTTGTATGCATTCAACTTTGCTTTGCAAATGGTTGTTTTGACAACTATTAACTTCAATGTTTCACAGTAAATTGGGATTCTGGAAATAACCTGCACTGTAATAGCAAGAGCCTACCAACACCATGAATCTCTTCCTAGGGTTCCTCTAATGTCTATGTAATGTTCCTTTTATGGTCTTATCTAACACAGCTTTCCAGAAATATCTAGAGGCAGGTATCTAGAAGATCCAAGAACTAAATATCCATAAATTTAAGTCACAACTGGTGCATAAGAAGCTTCATTTAGAATGTGAGCAGAAAAATACATGATCAAAGCTGCTTCAGTTAAAATAAATAAATAACTGACCCTACATGCTCAATTTAAAGCATTTGCTAAAATTTTAGCAAAGCCATATGGCCTGAAACACCTGCCTAAAACCCCTCAATAGAATCTCAAGTTCAAATCATTGGTCTCAGATACATTACTACTTCAATTTGCTACAGTGCTGAAATAATCAGGATATTTCTGCATTGATGGCCAAATAAAATGTATGTTTCTTGGTATTTCAAAAAACAGCAAAAAAATGTGTTACTTAAAGGAACATCATCGAGAAGTAACAATCCAGAAAGTTTAAGAATATATATGATCAAATGTTTGGATGAAACCCTAATACCTCACTGAAATAAAAGAAGTATTCAGAAAATCAGAGGACTATTGCTTACCTTGACGGTTAAATGAAAAATTCTGAGTCTAAATTCCCCATCAACTACAGTCATGATATATATAATGGCAAAACTTGTCATTCTCACAAATATTTAAAAATGGCTTACTGTTTCTTATGACTAGTTTTAATTGTGAAGCTTTGAGGATTAGCCATTACAGCATCCCTGATTTCAAGGGTTCCTGAATAGATGGGATACATCCTAAGAAGGTATGTACCCACCTGGCCTACAGCATATTCAGTAAACCATTATATTATTTTAAGAGGAAAGAACTACTCTTACTTGAAGCTTGCAGCATCAAAACCAAAAGAGAAATCAGCAACCACAACTTAAACTTGAGATTGACTTAATAAATTTATTAGGGAATGGGAAAGAACTGAAAAGTTAAAGGTTCACATGAAAAGCAAGGTTACAGAGGGTCTATCTGTTCATCTGAATGATGCCTATAGCTCCAAGTTTAATTTTCTGTTCTGGCTATGCAGAAAGAAAAACTGTTTTGTCCTTTCCTATGGTGAATACTCCAAGGAGGAGGAAAGAGAATCTTCTCCAATGTGTACCAAGGCTTTTGGACAAAAAAAAGAAACAAAAAAACAACACAAAACCACCACTGAAAAATCCACACCACATTTCAGCCAGGTAAGAATGTTTCTAAGTTAATTAATGTTATATGTTTGCTTCTCAAAAGTGATTTTTTTCTAAAAAGCTTTTCGCAACCAATTTCAGTGCTTAGAGATGTTTTCTAACTTGACCTTATACAATAATAACCAGACAAAAGAAATTGAAAGAAGACATTCAGCCTGCTGTATTAGAAAATATACCACTTACATTGCTAGATAAGTTTAAAAATAAAGGAATAAAAACAAATTTCAACCTCTCAGGCACCTAGAAAATTTCTAAATTACAGGAGAAGCACTTTCAATGGAAAGAAGCTTCATAGAATGCTTTCAAGCCAGAGAAAAGAGAAAGGAAAAAGATCAGTTATTAACATTCAGAAATCCTACCATTTCTTGACAAACAAAGCTGGGACTTTTACTGTCTGCTGAGAAATAGGAAAAATCATAAGTAAATGTTTTTGTTCTTTCTCGTCCTGTGTCTCCAGTAGCTCCCTCTGGTATCTATTAAAAAAAAGAAAATAGAGCTGGTACAACATATCCTGATGAAGTAATTAAAAACATTTGACAATAAATCATCAGAAGGCAAATCTAACATAACACCATACACATTTAGAAATGTATAACGAGAGGTCAGATTATGATTCCAACAACAATGACAAAATTAGGAGATAGGCCCTTCAGCAAGAAAGTCACATTATAAAGCAGCACAGCTGGATTTTAGCTTCCTGCTTCTAACCCCACAGCACATTTTTGTCACAATACTTAGGTTCAGTTAAATGGGTCCATATTTGATGTTATTATAACCTTCTATTATCCTACACATATAATTTATAGGAGCCAGAGAGACATTTGCACTGTGAACAGCACTTCAACGTGGAGTCATAATTAAAAAGGTGTGACATACCTGCAGTTTAAGGCAATCATCATGTCCAAGACATGACAGCTGACATTGTACTTCAGCAATCCTCACCATGACTCAAATCATTCTGAAGAAACTACACACTGAAACTCCTTTTCACATATTAGTCATGAGAAACTATCTTGCAAAAACCAATTTGCTGCACAGGGCTTCTCTTGCTGAGAGAAATGTTAAAATATACCATCAAAAGGTTATAGTAAGTGATGGGTTTGGTTCATTTTCATGGCAATTTCAGAAGACTTCTACAGATGAAGCAAAGATTTAATAGCTATCAGAAACACACCTCTATTCTATTGTTGGCATCTCCCTGCTAAGTAATGACCTGAGTGATAAATCTTTGAAAAAATGATGAGACAGAGCCTATAGAGTGGTCTTCAGAAAACCATAGAGTAGCAAGTTAACAGTGTAACCTGGTTTCCCCAAAGCATTATTTTAACACCGCATTTTAACTACTAGGGGCTATTGACCACAGTGCAGCAAGCACCACTGTTTTGTCCAGCCATATTTTGGCAGCTAATGAGTTACAACTTCCCTTTATAAATTGTGTTTACTCACCTTTAAGTTTGTGATTGTTGTTTTATTTTTTTCCATTGAAATAATAAACTTAAAATTAAGATCTTTCTCCCTGGAAAAAACAAAAAAAACCAAAACAAAACAAAAAAAATACTTGAGTATGTTAGATAAAACATACCACAGTTATCCAGAGTCATATTTCCACCCATCAGCCTGCCACAGTCAATTCTCAGATAAATTAAATTTTACTTTATTTTTTAATTCTTGTGCCCAATGTTTTTTTACTTCTATGTTATACATTTGAGGTACTTGGGCTTGCCTCCAAATCCTTTCATCTAGAAACAGAGCAAAAGCTTGAGGAAACCTGCTTCAAAAATTAAACTCTGCAAGTCAGTTAAGTGGTTTGTTCTTATTTGGAAATACTCTGATCCAAAGCCCATTTAAGTCAAATATGTGGCTCTAAGGGAGAACAAAACACAGAAAGGTAAGCCCCAGCCTCTCACCAACATTCCAGTAGCAGCAGTTCCCACTTATCCATATAGTCTAGCTAACAGGGACTGAATGTTTAAACCCCAAAAATCTAATATTTTAAAATTCTCCTAGAAATAAAGTACCAAACGTGTTTTGAGTTCTGATGCATCATAGCAGTGAAGGAGAGAAACTGTACTACCAACAAAGAATTACATAGGTTTGTGGCTTCCCAAAGCACAAAGATGCCAGGAAGTAAAAAACCCAGTTCCAAAGAAGAGTTTTCATGCACTCACATTCATTTCACAATTGTTTCTGCTTTCAAAAATACCAGAAAAAATTGTGAGCTTGGTGTCTAAACCAGGCATGTAACAACCTGCTTGCCAGAGATGCAATTTCACTCTTGTTAGTCATAAGAGCAATACAGCCTGCTCCTGAATGACAACCTTGAGCATGACCTGTGCTAATGAAAACATGCACAAGGAAAAATGAGCCAGAAGGGAAAGATGTGCAGCACACAAAACCTCACTCCTCAAATACTGACACGCCTGTCCCACAATCATCTGCCAAGTCACCTGACAAACTGTGTGCCTGACCAGTGCACAGCAAAACAGAGAGTTTTAAAGCAATAAAGTGCTGCTTCACCATATCACACAGTATCTCAGCAACTACTGGATATTGGCTTGTATGCAAAAGAGAAACTTCTTCCCAATAACAAGACAATTGAGTTCAGGATTTCAGTGTTTTTCTTCTTCATGGTGCACTAGATCACTCAACTCTGTGTTCCTCCAGCTACTCTGTTCATATTCAGTTTTCCAGCAGAAGTAAAGAAAAGCAAAACCCATTTAAAAATCTACATTAATGAATAAAGTTTAGGCAAATAGAAACACTTAATTAAATATCAACACAGTAGGTTATTTTCTAAGTTAATAAAAGATAAAATTGTAATAATTATAGCATTAATTACACAATTGAAATTAGATCTACCATGGAAAACTTTGAGACACACCTTATGATTACTACATCTAGACCTAAGATACTGAAACATCAAAATACAGCTACAGATACTAAACAGGGAAATGGAGAGAAGTGTCCAATGGTTATTTTTTTGCAAGAAATAGATCTTGGCATTGCAGTAATGCAGTCTGTGGATGGTGGCTCTACCAGCACCCACAGGAAGGACTTGTCCCACCTCCCAGAGATGAGCTTCAGCCCCTAACCAAAGATTCTGCCCCTGCAAATTCCAGCCTCCATCACAAAGCAATATAAAGGCACTGGCTGCCAAAACTGATTCACAATTAACGCTTTGACAATTTAAGAAATCCTGCTTCCCTGCTGAGCCAAATCTGCTCAGACAGCAGTGCTCAGGGACAGCCTCCAGGATGTTCTCACTGCCCTTTCATACACCACGTGGAGCTCCAGGATCACAAGGGAAGGAAACTTAAAAGCCATGATCCCATGACCCCTAACCAAATGACAAAGTGATCATGAAGACAAGTTTCTTGGCACAGACACCAGAAAATACATCAGCCCAGTGCTGTAATTACCCCTCTACTACTGCTCAATTCAGCTAGTCATCCAGTAATTAACTGCAAGAAGCAAAGAAGAAAGGGGGAGAAAACCATCAGAAAAACTACTTCAGATAATACTGACACTTTGATTTAATATAAAACATGGTCAATGTTAGTACCTGATATGCTTAAAAGAACTAGCATCCTTCTCCTGTAATTGGCTTGCTAGATGGATTACTTGGGCCAAGTTTTAATAACTTCCTCACAAGGGTAACGTGGGTTGTGAAAAACTGCTCTAAACTGATTTAGAAGCTGTATCAAAACATGGCAGCTCATGGAAGAGCTCCAACAGAGGTATCTCTATGTCAAGCTTCTTTCTCTCCCTCCCTTAGATTCCCTGCTTTTTGTGAGAGCAAAGGCCAGAGCAGTTTTTTCATCTCCATGGGGATCTAGTTGAAACCATACTACAGACAGACAAATATTAGCAGTAGCTCCAGATTTCGAGGCAACTTCCAAAGACCCCTGTTCATAAAGTCTCTTACTCATCCCAAAACTTTTTGAAGATCCTCCACAGAAGGCAAAAGAGTAAGAAAAGGTGAAAAAGTACTGTGACCTCAAATATAAATCAACAAAGGAAGCTTCAGAAGAAGCCTTATTATCAACCTGCAAAATATGTTTATTCTTTTTTGAAGTTCATTTTTAAGTTCCATCCTTTAAGGTCTTCCAATGGAAAGTTATTAAAGGAGAGATTTTTTATTAATATCTTCTGTATTATTCAGACATTAGAGCATTTATTATAGTTTAACCCACTAAAAGTTCATGATATTATTATTTCCTTTATGGGAATGATTGTGATGCCCTGTCAAACATGCCTCAGAAGAAACCAGAAAGAATAAGATGCATTTCATCCATGGGATGGTAGGGAAAAACCTAAAAGAACAGGACAGAAAGTGCCAGTTTGCTCAAAGAGCATTCAAAAAGATCACTTCAGCAAACCTCCAAGGCTGCACAGCCAAGGACACAGCCACTACCTGAACTGCCTGCAGAGAACCTGTGTTGAAATTTAATGGAAAATCTATTGGAAAAGCATACTGAAGAGCAGATGTGTGATTTAGTTTTTCAGCTACCCAAAAACATAATCTGAAAGTTCATAAAGCAACTCCTGCTCAATGACTTTTCTTTTCAGCAAAGTTCCTTCTACTTCTTATGTTTGCATTTCAGGCACAATGTTAGTTATTTCCTGCTTTATCACTCTTCTTGTTCACTAACCAAAGTGTGTTTCTGGAATCACAAAATGAAAGCATGGAGTTGCTTAATAACCAGGAGAACTCAAGGTAAATTCAACTGAAAGACAAGCACAAAGTGTGGCACAGAAAGAGCCTTTCATTTTCTGGTACCTTGATAATATAGTAACTGTGCATTTGCCCCAATGTCCCATCAAATTACACAGACCAAGAGCACTTTCCTTTGTCCCAGATAACTCAAGAGAGGAACATCAATTCAGCTGTATGCTTTTAAAAACCAAGCAAAAACCGTCCTACACAAGAAATTCTTCATTACTTTCTGTAACTAAAGGAAAAGCAAAGTTGTTGCAATCTGAAGCATCACACAAATTTCTCTTTCCTGTCAGAGGTTTTTGTTTGGTTTGGGTTTTTTTTAACCTCTTCAATGCTTATCAAATCATTTAGTAGAAAGTACACTTTTTTAAAATGCAATTCAATATCTAGGCACAGTTAAAAACAGCTACTCTGTAAATAAAATATCTGTCACTTTTTGGTTTGTTTATTTTTCCCATCAACATCAATAACAACTAGTTTCAATGTAATGCTGGCTGAGACCTAAAACCAGAACAAATCAAGCAATCTGACCTAGTCACACCATTCTGGAAATGCACTGTGGTTTGGGTCACTGGTACTATGTGATCACACTGTATGAAAATCACAGTTGTCTCCACAGCAGGGCAATAGCTCAGCATGCCCTAAGCTCCCTGAGAACAACAGAGAAAAAAGGTGAATGAATCTCTGTGAATCCTGATCTCCAAGTGACACCATGGTGTTGATACAGCTTGATACAGCTCTGAGGCCACAATTCAATGGCTGAAGCCATGTTTACATGAACATGTTAAAGTTAACACCTAGACATTGTACATCAAGCAGCACAACCACAGTCAGAAGTCCTTCAGACTCACTCTGAAAGGAGTCCTCAGAGCATCCAGTGACAGCTGATAAGGCTGGCAGCCTCCCCCTTGTTCAGGAGAGCTCTGGAGGCTCCTCCACAACTGCCCATTTTCTCTGACAGCACATCTTCATTATCTTCAAGACCTCTACTACGCTGTCAAACCCAGCTGACATCAGCCAATAGATTCAAAAGCCCAAAATGAGCCTGGGCTGGCTGACAGATAAGCTGTGCCAGCTTCTTAAGCTTCACCTCTCTTTCAGCCAGACAAGAAAACAGAAGAAACAGCTCCTGGGGTCTGAAATGTAAAGAAACAGCTTTCTTATGATCAGACTGCATTTGTCTCAGTAAGAAAGAGAAACTCTGAACCTATTTGGCACTTCAAAAGACAATTTTATCATAAAGCATGTTCTGTATGGGCATAGGGTTTTCTGATCAACAGAATCTTCATAATTTGCCGGTGCAAATTTATGATGATATCCCCATTCCCTTCTCCTGGTTAAAAAAAAATGGCAAATTTTGAAAAGAATTAAGAGAGAATTCTGCTACTCCCAGGGCATTCTCCACTGTGTAACTGAAACCAGAACAATAAATCCAGTGACAGAGAATGCAGACACAAGGGAAATCTTGTCTATGTCATGAAATAGAAATAATCTCTAAGTCTATACTAGTACACACATACTGGTTCTTGTATGAAGGACAGCCTAGATTAAATGCTTTTAGCCATAAGAATAAATTTTACCAACAACATTGAAAGCCAGCAGTTTCATATACTGCAGTAAGGCTCCTAAAATATGAACATACAGGTGTCCTTGTGCTGTCTTCTGTCAAATGATATCCAGTGTTCTTGGGAACACTATACACACTTACAGCAACACAGATTGATCAATATATTAAATCATGTACCTGATTTTCTTTTTAATTTTTTTTTAATAATCTTTTAGGTAGCTCCACATCCCAAGAACTGAGATCACAATTGGTGAATGGCCACATATGCAAATTTTTCAATCATAAGCAACAGATAACTTAAAGTTATTGTATCTACACACACCATGGTCAATGATCTCCCAATAACCTGGAAAAGGTTTAATTAACTTCAATTAGAGGACTACCTCAACAGTAACTTTCCTGCTTTGCCTGCATGCTGACCAGGTTCACTAATGGTCTTACCAGTGGGAACTAGTCCTGCACAGCTGAAGTTTAAGATAGCCACATAAGAACCCTCTTCCTACACATTTCTGAGAGAAACCTTTAAGAAAATGTAGCAAAAGCCTGGTTTTGGCAGAAGCAACATAAAATATAACCTCAAACACAACTGTTGATATGAATGACATTCCAGAATTCTCTTGTAACTATTATAGCATTATGAAGGTTACCTAAGACTCCTGGATTTCAGCTCTCATGATAATTTGTGTACTTGTTTTCAATATCTTGTTTCTTCCAATTCATTCTTTTATCCCTGCTATCTCAAGTCAGATATAGAATTGTCTTAACTGCTTGTGTAGAGCAAAACATGACTCAGAAATTCACAGCTTCCCTGCAGTGCCCTTGTCTTTTGGGGTAGGAAGTCCTCAAATTATAAATTCATGGGGGAAAAGAATTGCGCCTGACTTCATGGCTCTTTTAGCTCCTCAAGTAATCCATAAGGCTTTTCCACTGTCATTTTTTTATCTTTACTGAGACATACAGGAACAATATAGACTGAACAACAAATTAGTTCAGTTATCTGAGTACAAATATCTTTCCAATTTATAAGCATACAGAAGAATTACGGGTGTACTCCAAGTTTCTACATCTCACTATTGCTTTGTATTTACAATATAAACTCTCTGGAGAAGAGTCTTCATAAAACTAATATTTGAAGAGTCTGACTCTTCAACAATAAGAACTTCAGCCCATCAGCAATTAAGATGCTGAGTGCCATCTCTTTCTGTTAAATAACTCTGAAAAACCCTCTCTCACTAAATAACCCTGGCTTTGTACTCACAGTCTCTGCAAAATAGAGTACTTTGCTCTTCAATCAGCTGTTCTCACCAACAATACCTGCCTTTCAGATACTCAGATTTCTAAGAGTCTTCAAGTCCAAGAGCTCAGTCAGGTTAGAAGAGCTGAGTGCTAATCCCATTTATTTCATAACTAGTCTTAATTTCTAATAAACAAAGCCTGAAAAACAGACTCATCTTTCTCTCACTTCAATTTATTAAGAAAGCTACAATTCAGAGAGACTTATTCACCTTTTTTTCTTCTGCTCTCAGGGAATTCTCAACAAAAAGCAGGAGTTAAAAGGATTTTATTGTTCATCATTTCAGTGTTATAACATGCATAGGTAACCTGGCAATTATGTTTGATAATACTAAAAAAAAGGACTTGGAAAACACTATTCTAAAACCAGGCTTTTAAGTTCAAAATACTTAAGACCAGAAAGTTTTGGGGATTGCAAACTGTAAATGAGGCCAGCCTAAATATGCTGCCCCATACATGTCCATCCATGCTGCCACTGTGCTCCAGCCCTGCTGGCATTGGAAGCTGTTTGTTCTTCAGTGTTATAGAGGGAGACAGAAAAAACAAGGTAATGATTCTGACAAATCCACACGCTTGAAAAACTTTTGAAGTATTTGCATTAAAGCACAAAAGAGGACAGAAAAATAAGCAGATATAAGCAGAGGCTGTAAGTGGGCCATCCTGATGTCTGATGGTTTATGGAAAATGAACTGTCACTCCTAGCTATCAACTCTTCAGTTAGTGGGAATCCAGTACTGGGCTGAAACTCACTGGAGCATCCTCTGCAGCAGACAAGCCACTACAGTTTTGCTGCTCACCAACACAAGGATAAAGCTCTGTACTTGGGGACTCTCCCTCCTGATCCATCTTCTTTGAACCATGAAAAGAGCAAAATCCCATTTTAAAGACTGCATACCCTGTTTATTGTCACTTCTGTGTATAAAGCTGTGCAAAAACCACTGAAGAGGAGGTCTGAGATAGAAAGGCAAGCACAGGAGCTACTTAACAGTCAACCAGGTCTAGGCTTACCTTCCCATTGAAGTAAAATTTCCTCTGATGACTTTCTTAATAGGTCTTAGCTCTATCCAACTGCCTGAGCTTTTATTCCCCTCAGGAGATTCTTACACAACCTGTACTATCTCACTAGCCGTAATTCCTTAGATACTGTTTAAGCTGATCCATTATTAGCTTCATTCCATTACACCAGAGATATTAAGAAGGAGCCATAACTAAGTATTTAATTTCTCTTTCAAGCATTTAAGCCCTGAAAATATGTCTAGATTTGCATCTCCTAACCTATTCTGGCAGTCATAACACATAGAATACACATGTAGCTTGATACTCTTTGAATCAAGGACTCACATCATTTCTGTTGATCTTTTCCAGTGTAATTCAGATAATAAGGTTCCATAACCAGGATTTTATGAGATATTAACACAGTGGCTTGCTGAGGGAAACACCACCCACAGCTTCAGTGTTTGGCTCTGAAATGTATTTGCAAACAAGGATTACACTGAGAGTGCAGCACACTCCCAAAGTTCAAATCCACTGCTTTTAAGCAGAAAAGCTTCCAAAATTAACCACCAAGAGAAAGGGCATAGAAAGAAGAGGAATACAAGTCATTAACATTCAAAGACCATGTACTTCAGCACAGGTGAGAAACTGTAGAGAAACAAATACCAGAGAGGGTTGGCATTCCCTAGCACTAAGCATCTAAGTTTCAGTTCCCTAAGTTTTCCTAACCCCTAAATTTCAGCTCCCTTGAGCACTGCTGACATTTGCTACTGTGGAAAAGCCTAAGGAGAGTCCAAGAAGTTTCTCTAGAATATCCTGACCCGTGGCATCTAAATTCCCAGTCAACTCTCATCCTTGCTGATGGCTTCTCGATTTGACTTAAACTTCTTATTTTAGCAGAGGACATTCTCCTCAGATCCTGCTCCTTAATCCAGCTGTACTGTGTTTTACCACCCCTTACCAAACACATGGTCTGACCACCCTCAGTTCTGCTCTTCAGAAGAGCAACTGTTCTGCTTTACACTTGCAATGTTCTGCTTAAACTCCTGACAGTAAAATAACTTGGGTGTTTTTTTCCTCACTTCCCAACTGCTTCCTCCACTTCGGCATGAACAGATCTGAACTATTAAACTGCCACTATTTCCTACTCTTACACAAAAAAAGAGCACCTTAAAATAGATTGATTATAAGATTTCTGACAGCTCTTATATATATGACAACCAAGACTTTTCTGTAAGGCCACTAGACTCTATTTTTTTTTTTAATTTATTTTCTAGTCCTTCAAGTCAATGTTCTTCTGTGAGCAAATTGTTGCTTCTACTTCAGTTGCTTCAACAGCAGGTTCTCCAGCCTTTCCTCATTTTTTAATGGTCTGTCTACAGCCTTATAACTCAGCTTACTACATCCCTTTCTCAAATATATGATCTGTGTAGATACCATTTAAAGGACCCTCACAATATACAGCACCTATGGTTCCTAGCAAACATTGCTACCTCAATTGCATCTTCATTCCAGAACTACAGACAGCAATAACAAAAGCCAAATTACCATCTCTGAGATTTCTGTAATCTTGAGGGCATTTTTAACTAATCACAAATGCTTATGTCATAATTTATTGTTGAGACCTGCTCTCAAAGAACACATTCCCACCACATTTGACATCAAGTACCACCAAAACCAGGTACACCTGCATGTCCTACCCATCTCTTTACTCTCAAGTTTCACATCTTGAACAGGTGGCCACACAAAAATAATGCCATTTCACCTGTAGGGTAAAACACAGATCAGATTCCCCACTTTGTAACCCACAACTGAACAAGCATTAGGTAGCAATTATTAAGGAGAGATGACATGCACACTGTCAGGCTGATGTTCATTCCTCTGCTCCCCTCTGTAGTGGAGGACCTTTCCTGAGAAGATTCAAGACCATATTGTAGAATAGAAGTCTTCCTACAGTTCATTCCTTTTGAAAAGGTGAGAGATAGGAAGTAAAAATATTTCTTGATGTATCTTACAAAACTAAGAACACTTTTCCTTCAGACTTCAAGTGCTCTTAGTATCAAGTTTACATGATCCAAGAACTTGGATCAGTCTACACCATTGAAGGGACTTGTATGTACATATATGTGCAGCTTACTTGCAGGAAGAAAAATGTATCTACTTTGAAAAAAAGGAAAAATCTGCCAGAGGTTATTAAATATGTTCAAGGTTCTGAACACAAAATGTGGCAGGGTAAAAAAGCCACATTCAGAACAGCTAGTTCATCTTGACAACTCAGCATCAAAGTAAATTTTTACTGGATTAAAACACATGAAAAGGCAAGACAGATATAAATTCAGGCACACCAGAGCCTCACCCTATGCTTAAGGATCTTTTAACTTCTTTTTATAGTAGAGAAATTGTACATGATTATAAATCAAATTACAAGCATCACTATTAAAATTGAAGTTCCATCAGTTACCATAGGAAATAGCAAACTCAGCTGGCTGATAAATGGCTTATCCTCATCGGTACAGTAGTTCAGAAAGTGACAGTATGCAACACTTGGCCATATTTAAGATTTGAGTTATGTATCTGAGATCACTCTGGACACATCTTAAGAGCAACAACCAGCAATCAGTGTTTGGGAACAGATATAGTAAAAATTTCCCCATGTACTTCAGAGACACATATGATAGTTAGCTATAGTGTGTTTTTCCTTTCAATCACTCCATCCTTCCTCATTTCACCTGTGACACATAGATGTTACAAACATTTTGTCACAACACTCTCTTCATAAGCTTATGAAAATTAAAAATGCACACAGTAACTTGAAAAATAAAAATATAAAGTAACTCGTACTTTAAACTTGTAATTTATGAGACACCAATTCATTCCCTCTTCTCTGCATTGACAATCTTATAATACATTTTCTATGCATGTTTCTTGCTTCTCTTCTCAATTCTAAAGCAGGGATATTTAATTATAAATTTCATGCTCCCAGTAAGTTCCTACCTAAGTCACTTGTAAACATTTAGAACGGAAATTAAGAATTCAGCTGGCTCTTCACTGCTGATTTCTTTTTCTTGCTTCAGAAAAACTCCAGTCATACGTTCCTTGTAAAACAAAACAGCTTCTTTCATACCCCTGTCCCTTGTGTTGCTCTATTAACCTGAACTGTTGAAAATTCTGCTATTGATACTACAGCCTGGATTGTGCAAGCAGATCTTTTTACAGAAAAGATATTTATTGTCATAAATTTCCCAAGGTACTCTGCCTCCAGCTCTGCATGCAGAGGAGCTTCTTTGACATACAGGCACAACCAAGAAGTTATCTAAAAGAGCCAACCTTGCATCTAATGAATAATCACACAGACTGCATTTCTGGATTAAAGAATCAGATCTTAAACCAAACAAATCCCAGAGTCACACAAAAGCTGTCTCTAAGCAATAGAACATATTTCCTCTGTCTCCTCACTATCAAATAGAAAAGTTTTCAATGTTCATGCCACAATTGTGAATGGCTGCATAACCACATAGAGCACTAGAGTGTCTGACAGGTACTTCTGCCATCCCCTTTGGTCACTTCTGTTTGGAGAACAAATCCAAGGAGTGTGTGCATGCAGGAGAAAAAACTGATAATTTAAACATGAAATCAAATTAGAATTTCGATTTCATTATATTGGCAGTAAGAAGAGAGCCGTGAAAAAGTCTAGGCAACTCATTTAAATTAACATCTAAAAATGCCAAGAGCACTGGGTAAGCACAGAGAAGAACTTACTGCAGTGCAGCCCCGTGTTCTGATGTCAGCTGCATCTTTGCAGGCAAGGACAGCATGTTTAGTTTGTTCAGACAGTTAAATACAGCAATTAGTTTATGCAACTACAAGAAACAGACTAAAACGGTTAAAAATCTGAAATTGCTTGCATCCCTCTATTACTTCATGAACTAAAAGCCAAACAGAACAGAGCTATCAGGTGTAAGAAATTGAGAGCCATTTACTTCATGTAAACTAGAAACATGACATGAAATGGAAGAAAGAAAATACTGCTCTCTCTTTCTTCTTTGAAGACTCTGAAGAGATGAACATAAAGTGGTGCATTTATTTGAACTGCGCAGATGCTATGCATAATAAAAAAACCAGAAAGCCAGAATTAGGTGAGGTTTATCAGAATCCCAGATATCACACTATGCAGAAGACAGCTACTAGTAACCAGTCACCCAAAGTCATCTGTTCAGTATGTGAGCAAATAGTGTCTCAAATCAGATTACACTTCTCAATAATCCCATTTTATGAATGCTTCTAGTGACTGTGTTGGAAAATGAACCTTAGATATCATGGTGTCCAAACCCATTACCTTGCCAAAGCAAAACACATCAAACACCCAAGCTCACTTCTCTGCCAATTTCTATCCAATGACAAAACCAAGGCTTCAGCCAGCTGGCAGGTTTTTTGCTACCTTTACAGAAACTTACAGCTATAAGCACAGGCTTAAAGGCTGTCATGGCAATTCAGCGTTGAATGAGGGAAACCAAATGACAGATGGAGACTCACCAAGTAACTGAACTTTCTAAGCTCATGCTACAACTGGTTTCAAAGCACTAACTGTAAAGCCATTAGGCATATTTTTATTACATCATGCAGAGATAAGAGTCAAAAAATTTCAGTGTAACATCTGTGTAACACAGTTTGGGATGTTACTGCAAGAAGAATGGTTAAGGACTTTAGCATCATCACTGAAATGAACAAATTCTTCCCAGGTCAAGTCAGAGAAAATGAAAACTAAAAAAAAATCACAGAAGAAGAAGAGAAAAAAAATTGTTAGCTAAGCAATGGAAGAGGAAGTAATCCTTAAACAACCCTCTCCCCACCACGTTTCATTCCAAAATCCATGTTCACGACTTATTACACAATTAGCAGTGCTGTGACACCACATGGTGCAACTGCTCCATAATGGAGTCCTCCTATAACCATTCATCAACTGTGTCTTCTTTAATTAAAAATGACTCATGAAATAAGCTGCATTACATTATTAAACTTAAAACAAACCAAAGCAAACATGACTAAATTAAATTTAACTCCACACAGTATCATGTTACGGATTTTGAAATTAAGTGCTGGACACCTGGCTGTAAAGTTCCTCTGAATGAAAGGCTTTTCCTCTGTGAAATTCTCCAAGGACCCAAAAAGGCAAAGGGAGAACAGCTGAGAGAAGACATGTGCAAGGGAACACTTGCCAAGGTGCACCTGCCTTGGTAGGGGGGCTGGACTAGATGACCTCTGGGAGCCACTTCCAACTCTAACAATTCTGAGAAACCCCTAAGAAAAATATGATTACTGCTCCTAGCTGACAGTTCACCATGCCTTTCCTAATGCAATAGGAAAAGCTATTGCATCCTCTCAGGCTTAGAGAGGATGCAACACAAAGCACAGCATGAGTCCAGCTGTGCTGGACAGACAGAAGGAACACTAGTGACCCCAGTGCTGGGTCCCACACCAAACACCAACAGTGCCTCTGAAAAGCATCAATACTTACAAGCAACATCCCAAGGCACTAAATCCAACTTCCTTATAATGTTTCATTAACTTCTAACATCATCCCATAAACTCCAAGGTTTTAGCAACTTAAATTGGCAGGCGCTTCACAGTTTGCACGGTCAGACAGCAGTTTCAGAGTAAGTCTGCTTGTTGCCACGCAGCTGTGGACAAAGACCTTTTTCTCAGCTTGCCCCTTGGCAAGCTTGGTGTGTGGTCACACGAGGCCTGTCTACCCTGCTCTTAGGTTTGCCCCTTTCCATTGTATCACAAACCATTTTCATCATTTTCTTGGTATGCTCAGATCCAGCCCCATCCACATGCAATAGAGACATCAGGTCCAGAGTCTTTGTCTAATGTTCCTTTACCACAACATCTGCAAACTTCCACTCACAGGTTACTGGTCTGTGTTTCCACTGCCTATCACAATTACCAGACTTCTCTTCTGGCATGTGCTTTCCATTTCTGTGTCTCTTTTGTCCCTTAGTAGATCATAGGTATAGTCCTGCAAATCTTCTCCATGCTACCAAAATATTGCATATAACAAGTCTTATTAATATCCTGAAAACCTATGCTAACTGTTGTCAGATATTCTTGAAGGAAAAGTGGAGCATATATATAGAATAATTTTTAAAGTTTTTAAGAACTATATGGTTAGACCTGAGGGAGAGAACAGGGAGAAGCAAGAGGGTGTGACAAGATTATTCACCAACCTCCAACCACTCAGCTCCATCTGCCTAAATTATTCAAAACCAGCCTGCAATATTTTACCCTTTGTACTTTCAACACGCCTATTTTCATAAGGTTTTTCTTTCCCTCGCTGAAAACAGCAATATATTGAGTGGCTTTCAGAATGTGGCAAATTGTGTGCTTTAAACACCTGAATCAGATCAAGTGAGAGGAACAGTGGGAAGGAAGTCTGATGGGCTGTCTATGCTTTGAAGCACTTTTCTTCTGAACTGGCTGCATCACTTCAGAACAAGGGAAGAGCACTGGCAGTAGAATTGGATAGTTTTCCACGTATGGTTTTTTAATTAGACCATTAACTCTATCGTGTATATTATGAACACATTTAATGAAAGAAAACAGTGTTTATTTCCCAGACACGTCTCAGGAAGTGGGTGATGAACTCCTGTAATGCAGCAGATTGCCAGGTTTATACATATATAGATACATATAATATGTGTATCTTTATACAGATACACATATTTTGAGAATAAGCTAACCATTAAACGTAATGGCTCCAAATGAGCTAGACAACAATGCCTCTCTCTCAAGCGGGTAAAAAGGCTGCTGCTTCCAGATAAAGCAAGTTTATTTCACATTTTAGAAGCCTGACTATACATCCTTGGCAGGTCCCTCCTCTTAAAGACTTTTCTATCTTCACCACAGCAACCTTTCCGTCATTACAGACGGACCAAAGCAATGCTTCAGACCAGGACAGAGTGAACTTCGCAGGCAAAGACCGCTCCTCTCCGCTTCACCGGGAACCACTTCCTAACTTCCCGCGAAGGAGAAGCGCTCCCAGGCGCTCCTGCCGGGCAGAGCGGCTCGGCCGAGCGCCGGGAGCCCCTGAATCCTCGGCAGAGCTCCGCCTCCGCAGCGGCTGTCACCGCCCGCAGAGCCGGGACACTGCGTTCCTCGCAGCCCGTGTGAGCGACAGCGCTTCCGGAGCCAAGAAAGCCGGGCCGGCCCCTCACTCACCTGCGGTTCATCGGCCGCACTCGCACGGCCACCTTCACGGAGGCCATGGCTCATCCCCGCCGGCCCTCGCCGTCCCTCGCCACCGCTCCGCGCCCCGCCCGCCGCCGGCACCGAGCGG
>VWYI01036658.1:0-80802 GCA_013399455.1 Anthoscopus minutus | reverse complement strand
CAGCCCAGGCCGCGTCGCCGCGGTGACCGCCACCCTGCCCCGGCGGCGCTACGGCGGCCGCGCAGGGACAAAATGGCCCCCGCCGTTCGTCTGTCCGGTCGCGCTGCGGGAGGAGGAGACAGAGGAGCGGACACGGGAGGAGGAGGAGGAGGAGGAAAGCCGGGAACGGGAGCTTTGAGAGGAAGGATAGAAACAGATACTGTGGCTGGGCGTATAGGAATTTCTCCGTAGGGCCATTCACCGCGGTCTATTTATTAATTTATTGGAGTAGCGCATCCTCCCGTACATACACACACATACATATATTTATGTGTATATATACATATATATACACGCATATATACAGATATATTCCTATATATACATTTATATATATATATACACATATACAACCTTACATCTAATATGTACACATATATCACAGAATCGCAGATTCAGTTCGGTTGGAAAAGAATTCTGAGATCATCGAGCCCAACCTTTGACTAAACCTCATCATCTCAGCTAGACCAGGGCTCGTTCCACTGTGTAATCGCCCCTTCTGTGAACACACTTCCTGAAGTCCAACATGAATCGCCCCTGGTGGTGCTTAAAACTACAAAGGGATCAACCCTCACCTGGCTACAACCTATTTTCAGGAAACCACTTGGTTATATATGCACATGTGCCATATATATATATACACACATATATACACATATTTATATACATATCCATAGATACATATGGCTATATAGACATATATGTACAATCCTCTATAAATATATAACTCCTCACTATACATAGAAATTTTTATATATGGAATTTATAATATGGAATATATATGGAATATATAATTTTTATATATAGAAATTTTATATATAAAAATATTTTTTTTATAGAGAGAGCACAAATGTATTATATATACATATCTCTATATATGGGGAAGACAGCTATGTATTTTTATTTACCTATGTATCTGTCTGTCATTTATATCTATGTGTATCAATATGTTTCTACATATATCACAGAATTGTAAGGGTTGGAAGAGACCTTTGAAGATTACCCACCCCATCAAGGCAGGGTCATCTAAATCAGATGACACAGAAACACATCCAAGTGGGATTGGAATATCTCCAGAGAGATATGCTCCATGCCCACCCTGAGCAGCCTGTTCCAGTGCTCTGTTACCCTCACAGTAAAGTTCATGTTAAGCTGGAACTTCTTGTGGTTCAGTTTGTGGCTATTGCTCCTTGTCCTGTCACTGGGAACCACTGAAAAGAGTCAGGCACCCTCCTCCTGGCACAGAGATATTTGCCTGTACTGATGAGATTCCCTCTAAGTCGTCTCTTCTCCAAACAAGCTCAGCTCCCACAGTATCTCCTCATAAGAGATGCTCCATATCCCTTTGTAACCTCTCCTGTAACATCTCCAGTAGCTTCTTGTCTCTTGCCCCAGAATGTGGCCTTATTAAGGCCAAGAAGAGGAGGAGGATCTCTGTGGACTCTGTGGAGGAGGAGGATCCTCTGTGGAGGATCACACTCTTCCCAAGACTGCCCAGGATACCATTGGCAGCAAGGTCACACTATGTGTTTTCATTAATATCTATTTTTCTTCTTGGCTACATGTATGTATGTACATACATAAGTGTTTAGGAGAAGGTGTTAAAACCATGTGAGAGAGCCATCCCTGTCACTCTCTGCCAGCCTGCCCCTGGTCAGATGCCACCAAGGTTGGGCTGCCACCATGCTGGTACAGTGGGGCTGGGGACGGAGCCTGGACCCAGCATCTTACCATGTTGCAGTACCTAGAGGGACAGGCTTGGAAAAGCAGAGACACAGGCAGCACTGTCTCAGCAAAGGAAAGAAACATCTCCATGAAGCAGAAATGGAATACACAGGCATCACAATCAAGTAATAATATTTGGGTTCATAACACAATAAATCTGGGTTATTATTTTTTTTTCAGCAGCTCTCTTGCTAGGTATCAGCACTGACTCCACCCCTTGAGTATAACAAGAGAAAGCTGATTATCATCAGCATGGCAAAAAGTGAGAGAATAACAATATTAAATTCAAATTTACATTAAATGCAAAATGCTGGAGCACCTCTCCTAGAAAGACAGGGTGTGAGAGTTGGGATTGTTCAGCCTGGAGAAGAGGGGGCTCCAGGGACACCTCACTGCAGCCTACCAGTAACTAAATGGGCTACAGAAAAGCTGGAGAGGGACTTTTGGCAAAGGCATGGAATGACAGGACAAGGAGAAAAACCTTCAAACTTACAGAGGGCAGGGTTAGATACCAGAAAAAAATTCTTCACTATGAGAGTGGATAGGCAGTGACCAGGCTGCCCAGAGAAGTTGTGGATGCCCCATTCCTGGAGGTGTTCATGACCGGGCTGGATGAAGCTCTGAACAACCTGGTGTGCTGGAAGGTGCCCTTGTTGATGGCATAGAAATAGATGATCTCTAAGGTTCCTTCCAACAAAACAATTTCGTGATTCTATGAAATAACAGATATTTTATTTGGTGCTGTCAGTGACTGGAAACTACACCCAGGATGGAGACACCATTTAAAATGCTGTATGAACATATTTTCATTCAAGCCATGAAGCTGTTGACAAGCCAAAAAACCCCAGTTGCCAAGACACAGAAGATATCAGAACCAAACACCTGAACTTTAGCATGACTCCTATTGACAACATATTGTCTCCAAAAAGGGGAAGGAATAAGAAAAGAGATGTGACAGTAAAATCATCACCTGACAAGCAATTAGCATGAATTGCGAGCGAGGTCTCACAGATTAACAATCTGACCTGGGAAAAGGAGGACAGCAAAAAAGGGAAAATGAGAGACAGAAAGACCCCATGTTTACACTCCAGAGGTGTGCAGGAAGAACCAGGGTCAGAGAAGCACAGACAGGACAGAAGAGATTTAGAGGATGATTGACTGGTGGAGGTGGTCAAAGGGGATGGGGTGGAAGGCTATCAAATACTGAATGACAGCTGAAAACCAGGTCAAAAAGAGATGCCTTGGGGCTGGAGAAAGAAGAGGATGAAGAAAGAAGGCATAGAAGTGATGTCCCCAGAAGTGCACAGATCAACTGAGAGATGAGGTGACATTTGAATGGAGAGGTCAGGTTCAAAGGGTGGTTTTATAGCAAACCAGAAACTACTATATGTTCAATTTTCTCAAGAAATAGGAGGAATGAGAACAAGAAAGGGACAGGGCAAGGGGTTAGAAAGTCTAATTGGTGCAGCAGGTTAGAAGAAGGAAGAAGAAATTACAGGTCCATATAGGAAAGAGGGAGGAAGAAACAATAAGTGAGAGAGGCAACAATGAGCAGAGCATATTGCTGGAGATCCAGGAGGCTTTCAACAGTCAGACAGGACCTCTGACCTGCAAGTCAGAGATTAAAAACTCTTCTGAAGTTTTGGAGATGGAAAAGAAAGTCGTGAATTTCTAAGGTGGATTTTCCGTGAGGTTTTCACTGATATGAAAGGACAAAAGGGTAAAGTTGCAAGGAGGGAGACAGCTTGTGGTGCTGAGATAAACTCCAAGGGTAAGAGAGAAAAGTCAGAAGTTTTGGCACCTGTGTAAGAGTATCATGTACCAGAGATCACAGAAGCACTAAAATGAAAGAAAGAGATCAGCTCTGCTGTGCCAGAGAGGTATTACAGTGAAGGAGAAAGAAGAGGGATGTTGGGAAATCACAGAAGTAGCAACATCTGCTTAAAAATCAGCCAAGGACTGGGTCATTCTGGTACCACACTGCAGCAGCCAGACATTCAGGCAGGGGAACCCTCACCCATACATTGGGCAAACTGATTAAAGCCTGTTGAAAACTTTATAGAGGACTCTGGGAGATGTTCAATAAGCTGACAAGGAATATCAAAAACACATTAGAAAAATATAAAAATAAGCTAAAAATTGTATAAGAAAAAAATTGACATGTACATGCATGCATAATAGATAAAAGAATATAAGCAATGGTAAAAGCTACACAGGGCTCCTAGGAAAGAAAACCAAAATGTAGCCTAAGCTCTAGAGCGTCTAGTAGCTTCTCTCAAACAGTTGTGCTTTCCCTGTCTCTGCTTAGCAAAGCTTTTGAAGAAATGCACCTTGTTCAGTAAATACATGTCCACCTGCTGTGTTCTGACATATTCAGCCATCAAGGACATACAAGCTTCTCCATGCTCAGAGAAAACACTTTTCTATTTCCACAGTGAGTGCTCATTGGAGCTGGACCAGCTGAGGCACCCAAAGCACACCCACAGCTGGAATGAAGCAACAAAATATCCCCAGGCTTTCCCATCCTCCTAAAATTCTCCATGGTTTGCTATTTCAGAAAGTTCTTTCCTTCACCAGGCCAGGACATGAATGCTGTGTGCAGTCTATGGACAGCAAAGCCCGACCTGGTTTGGTCCAGCAGTGCTGATGAAGCCTTGTCCATGGGGATGTCACCAGCACTGAGTGTTCCTCTCTCTCCTGCCCCTTGGCTCAACAAGGTTTGCTTGAATTTTGCTTGAAGCTCTCACCAGTTCAGTCTGCCCCATGAAATTATTACACACCATGTGTAACATCTCCTGCAATTTCAGTCAGGGACAAAAGAGTTTTGCAAGAGGAGGACTCAAAAGGAAGGGCTGCTTTCCCAGGGCTGCATCCTGTAGTTAAGCTGCTCAGTGGATGTTCTAAGGATTGACACTGTAGGAAAGTCGCTGTGTTCTCAGCCTGGCTTCTACAAAATTTGTCAGAAAGGATTATTTTTGAGACTTCTAGACATAGATTTGTCTCAGTTTAGAGACAAGTTTAGGAGAAAATGCTCTGGAATGGGTGTTTTCTCTAAAGAAAAGGGTTTCAGCAATCCCTTCCCACGTATAAGAAGTGAGTACTAGTGGATGAAAGTGAAAAAAATCCAATTGTTTATTGACAAAGTGCCCACACAGCATGGGGGAAAAAAAGAATAAATGCTAGATAGTGAATTGTCAGAACTTTGCTCCACACATACACACACCCCCACACCATAGCAAAAGAAAACCTAAACTGCCAGGGAAGAGAAAAATAATGGCTGGCTACATGGCAGGGAAGAGCAAAATGACACCGGATTTTGTCTCACGGAAGGAAATCAAGTTCATGCAGCAGATCAGGGAAAGAACAGATGGAAACATGGTGAATACCTGTTGTTGGCCTCCTCTCCATAGCAGATGAAGCTGCTGGATTTAGGGTCCTTTCTTTGTCTGGGTAAGCTTTTCCAAGATCAGGCCAGGTGGAGCAGCTTCTCGGGTCTCCACTGGTCCACGGCCAATGCTTCTTCCATCAGTTCTCTGATCTCGAACCAAAACCAAACCAAACAGTTCAAGGAAAAAACAAAGGCCACCAAAGGATTGCTGTCACAGCTGCCAAAGCCAGGGAAAAGTTAAAAAAACCTTCTTGCCTGAACTAACAAAAAAACAAGCTAGCTAAGCAACAGAGTAGTGCCAGTCCCCACCACACCAGCACCCCCAGGAGAGACTTTCCCAAAAACACACACAGGAGCCCCAAGGCTCAACCTCTGCCCCTGGATCCACCCTAAAGCCACAGCAGCCATTTCTGGGCATGGGACAGATGATTAGTGAATAGAGTATCATTATAAAATCACCCCAAGACAAGATCAAAGTAGACAACCCCTTCAAAGAACAATATAAAGGCATGTAAATATACGTACCCACACCAAGCACCTCAACCTCCTTTCCTTAAAAGCCTGGTGAAAATACAGCTGTCAGTTTCTAAATACTAAATATTTTACACTCTGAAACACCTGGAAGAATTATAAACCCAAATCCTAATCAAACTCAAGGTGCATGCATTCCCAAATACTCCTCTGCTCATTTGGTATGTCTTTAATAAACATGTGGTTCAGATAGACTTAATGAAGCATTTCCAAGGATTTTCCTTGCATTGTCACAAAAAACCCCTTGCTACCCTTCACTAGGATTTGAGAAAGCAAGTTCCACCTTCAGTAGAAATAATCTTTAAACTCAAAGGCATGGTCTCTGGAGCTGCTGCAAATCTCCAGCCTGCTCACAAGAAGACAAGTGCTGCACTGGACTGAGTTTGACCGCTGCTGCATTTGACTGAATTTTCCTTCTTGCTCTTATTTGGGCCCTTGCAATGGACCTGCACATTCAGAAACACTGTCAGGCACTTATCAACCTTTCCTGGGATTGCAGAACAGATCCCAAGCACACAAGATAGATGACAGGCTGGACCTTAATAATAATGAGTTAATAGTAAGTCTTTCATTTAGGCCCTTCTGATGTACACTCCCCTTGGCAATGACCACCTGCCTTTCCTTGTATTCATATGCAAATAGCCTGGAAGGGCAGGAATTAATGACAAGCCAAATTATTACCTCTTACCTGCTATAATACCCTTGTCCTATCACATTTGAAATATGTTTCTAAGAAGGAGACATTGTCCAGGACCTCTGCCTGAGCTTGCTGAGATTCCCTTCCAGCTGGTAGACCAGAAAGGGCTTCCCTACAGCTTCCTAATTGAAAGCTCAAATGGAGACATCTGATGGATGAGAAATAAAGGATATGCCTGTATTACAAATTTAACAAACTACTATGCAATTTCACATTAAACAAGTAGAATTATCTTATTTCCAGCAGGTCTCAGCATGCAATTTCAAATAAATAAGCATCAAGCCATTAGCTTGAAATTCTCATTGGTTGCTTCATATTTTTAATGAGCAGCACTGGGATTTGGTATTTCCCATTTTGATCTTTCCTGCCCTTGTCTTTTTCTTTTTAATGAAATGCCATGGACATGGTGTCCTCACTGGCACCCCCTCACACAGATTGTTCTTTGAGCTACGAGGAAGGGTGCAAAGGTTTTACACCATACAGGTTTACTTTTGGGGTGAGGAAGCAGACACAGTTCCTTGCTCTGCTGTGGAGGGACCCAAAAGCTGCTGAGGTGCAGATGTAGCAGGACAGAGAAACACCAACATCCACATGTTGGCTGGGCTACAGGCAAGACGAGTTTGTAAATAACTTTTGAGTTGGATCAGGAGAATCAATGAAGCAAAGACTGAAACCACATCATAATTTCTAAGCTGTGTAAGGATTGATCAAGAGCTGAACCAGAACAGCTTCAGCTAAAGTTTAGATAGAACTGAACTAAAAAGTCACCAGCCTGCCTCTGCTGCTTTGATCTCCTGCTAATTGCTTCATTCACTCTTCTATGAACTAATTTTCCTTTTGCTGTGCTTTCCACTTTTGTTCAGTTTCAAAGCACTTTAAATATACTTCATGTGGAAATAAGCAAATAAGGTATATAAGTGCTCACATTTAGATATATATTCTGTAGGAGACAACTTACTCCTTTGACTCACAACTGCCACCTTGAACTCTAACTGTGAAAACACAGCCACTACATTTTTATTTCAAAATATTCATGGAAGATGGCTTTGCACTACTGAAGTTTGCCCTACACAGAAACTTTTCTCATTACAAAGAGCACTCTTTGAGTTTTACAGAGTACGCTCTAGCATTTTAAATATGTTGCTGGCTTCTTAAAAGTGAGGTTGTTTTTGTCCTTTCTCCTGCTTCACTTCCACTTAAGGAGCCTGAAAAGGAAAAGTATGCTACAGAGAAGTAGAAATGAAGAAAAAGTGGTTGTATTTGACATTCAGTTTCTGCACAGATGGAAAGAGAAATTAGATTGTCTATTGTTCAACTCATTAATTTTCCCATTCAAGAACATCCAATCATCCAAGAACATAGCAGTATGTTGTTCCATTATTAAATATAATAGGGAGATGTCCTGATATTTTTTTCTTATCAAGTTCTCATTATTTACAATTCATACACAGTGGCAGTCTCTGAGCTCTCTTTTGCTCTTTTCTGGTGCATCATTCAATTAACACCAAGGCAATCTGTTATGTCCAAAAGAAAACAGTACAAGGCCTGATAAGCAAGCAAGCAAGCTGCAGAAAGATCTAATAACATTTAATGAATTACTGCAGTGCCATGTTTAGAGATGTTCTCTTGGCAGCACCCTGGGATTTGCACAACATATTAATATGCCACTACTTGGGATCAAGAATAGCTATATTTTTCGAGGCTGCGTCACTGACAAGCTCTTGGGTATGCCAGCACACTTTTATCCATGAGGCCAAGGAAATGCCTTGTGAACATACAGCACTGCCATTTACTCCTGGCTTTTTAAAGCACAACCAATACATCCCCCTTACTCCTCTTTATCACTTTTATTGGTGCTAAAGACAGAGGAAGTTTGAGGCAGCAAAGTCTCTTCCAGAGAAATCTCTGACAGATTTTTCAGCAAGACATGAGACTGAGTACCCACACAATGCCATCTTGTATCCCTCAACAAGTCATGGTGCTGGAGGACCACAGAACTTAGCACTGAGAACCATTTCTTCATTCTGCATCTGGAGAAGCAGAACAGATAAGGTTCATGCCAACATCCCCAGCAAGAGATAAAGGCTATGAAGGGCATCTGTCAGGCATGCTAAACCTGGAACTCAGGTTTATGTTTGCTGTCAGGGTATCTAGTTTTACATAATTTAGAAAATGTTTTTCAGTCTTCATTGATCTTGGAAGACATCAGGCTGCAGAGCAAGGCCATGTGTAACATGAACAGAAGCTTTCCTGGAGGCCAAAGAAGGTTTGGTTGATGGCATATGAGAAAAGAATAATTAACCTTTCTTCTGTATTTCCAATGTTACATCTTTTCCTTCTCATGGCAGAAATTTGCTTTTCCTTTGCCAGAGAGGTTCAGGGTAGGAATTAGTAAGTTATTTACACTCTGGGTTTAGGGTACCCAATAATGAATATTCTGGAAGTTCACAGGCACAAAAGGTATCTCTGCATGTATTTTTGTACCCAGTTTGTTCCCTGGTATTTTTTTCCTATTTTCATTTTTTATTCCCATTTTTTCAATGGAAACAAAGGCAAGTGACATAGCCAAGCTTAGAATAAAATAAGAAGAAACTTGGGAAAACACAAATTCATGCAAAGCCAAAGGTAAAACACTGAAAATCACTGAGAAATTATGTACTGACTTCAGTGCAATTTGATCAATATCTACAGGGAAAAACAGACAAATAACATTCTTGGAATAAAATTCCCTGAGAAAACACTTAGAGGATTTGGATAAGGCAAATTTGGAAAGAAATAAAGAGGTTATCCTGAGTTTGTATAGAACCCATTTATGTCCTGATACACTACTACATGAAATCTTGTTGCATTTAATGCTAACATTAGGATCAACAGATAAACAGACTGGAGTATGGGTCAACTGTCCTAACAAGATGAGGCTTTATCTGTAATTCCTAGGGAAAAGGATGGTAGAAGCCTGAACTGCTAAATATGGTAATAGCCATAGAAAAACTGTTTTAGGATGTACTTGAAAGGCAGCCCACACATCTTCAGAAGATTTACAGGTTCCTCTTGACTGAAATGGAAGATTTAGGCAGTCTGGAAAGCCATTTTCCTGACACTTGCTCATGAAAATAAGCATAACTATCTTTCTATTCAGGCTAGTAAGCCAAGTCTACCACTCAGAATACCAGGCCACAAGAAGTGAATTTCAAGGGGCAAAAGATACATTGAGAAAAGAGACAGCAAACAGAGGTAGGGATGTGGTAAGAGATTGCTACTGGGGCTGTGGATGACAGGTGGGCTCCTTATAGAGCACAGAACCCATGGGAAGCATGGGATAAAAGAGAATCTCACCAAAATTCAATACAATTTATAGGAGCACTTATAAACAAATGCCTTGGTTTGAGAGACAGGTGTCTGCCAAGGGAGGCAGGACCTCCCTTGGAATGAAGAACATGACCCTTTTCCCTCTGAATTATTATACCGTGAAATTAAGGGGCTTTCAGGCACAGGAGTAACAGTTCTTCACTAGCATAACAAGGCAAACAAACAACAGCAATGCTGCCAACAGTAAAGAGGAGCAGAAAACCCAGCGAAGGCTCTGCCGGCTCCGCGGGCGCTTTCCCCTCGCTGCAGCTCCGCTCTCAGCCACCAGGGGCGCTGCTGGCTCCCGGCCGGGCGGGGCGGGGGCGGGGATTGCCCCGCGCCAGCAGGGGGCGCTGTGGCGCGAGCTGGGCCGCGTCTCCCTCACGGGAATGGCGGCGGGGCCGGGTGGCAGAAATGGGCAGCGGCAGCAGCAGCCTCAGAGCGCGGCTGGGACGGCAGGGTGGGCTCGCCTGGAGTAGCAAGCAAGAGGTAGCAGGAGCTCAGCAGCTGCAGCAGGAGCCATGGAGTGTCCTGGCAGGCAGTGGGTGCGTGGTTGCAGTGTAGTAAAAAAACCACGCAGCAGTTTTTTGGCAGAGAAACGGCAGGGCTGGGCAGTGGCTGCTCATCTCCCAAATGTGGCCAGGCAAGGCTCCCTTGGAGGAGCCAGGGTTTACCCTGAGAAGTGGATGGTGAGGGTCCTTTTTTTGGTGAGGTCAGGCGTTAATCTTATAAGCAGAGCTACGCTCACGGTAGAAGGCAGAACCCTGCAGTGGTGGTGAATTCTCCCCACAGCGACCTCAGCATCCTTCCCCTCCTATGCCAATGAGCGAGAGAGAGCAAGAGCGCAGCCCCTTCACCAGCCCAAATCTAACTGTATTTCTGCCCCTCTAAGAGAAAACCCCCCAAGTAAAGAGAGAGTAGCCAGCTGCACCCTTTCCCCTGAGCTGTGGCAACTTCTTTTGTCTTTCCTAAGGACTGGTCTCTTAGCAATATAATGGGAGAAAAATTCCTGAGAGAAAGAAACAAAAGGGAAATCCTAAACCCTAACAACAAAACACTCCTAGTCACCTTTTAAGAGAAAAGTTTTCTCTAGAAAAATTATAACCAACTGTATGTGAAATAATTGCCTTTCAATCTGAAACCAGGACAATTTTATTTCATTTTGGACATTGAATGTTTAATATTGTAACCATAATTGTGGGAGAAAGGATTAACTTAATGCAGCTGCACATTTTATTTGAAGCCAGCACCTTCATATGTTCATCTACCCAAGCATCTGTTCTAACTTTGCTCTTTGGAGGTGGGCAATTTATACATTTAAAGGTAAGGTCTCATCTCACAGAGCTGAGAATTATTTTACATTCCTGAAGGCACTATGGCATAAAATCATAGCCATCATGAAGCCTTTTAGAAAGCTGATATGGGTACAGCTGCTCCACATGACACTCTGGTAGGGAGAAGTTGAAGCCATGTTTGATTTTGACCTCAACCTACACTATTTTTTTGATGTAGGGGTTTTTTCAAGAGGATGGCACAAGAGAACCCCAGCACTAGAAAGGGCTCTGCCACACTGGGGTTAAACATGAAATAAGCCCTGAAAGTCTCTCTGACTCCTAGCACCACTCTAAACACAAGGCAGCACAACACCTGCAGCGTTTTCCAAAACTTGACAAGCATTAGGACCACTAAAAGAATTTATAGCCAGCTCAAGTGTACCAGATGTGGTAAATTTACAGCCATCTAAAGTACCAGAGTTGGTATGATTTACCATCAGCTCCCCAATGTCTACTGTGACTGGGAACTAAATGATTTAAATCCATAAATGTTTGAAAGAATGAGACAATCGAAATAGCTCATAAGCTTTATTAGTATCTGTACAGGGAACTGGCAGAAACTCAACATAAGCCTAGGTAGACCTTGTCCATGGATCTTACTACTGCTGTTTGCTCAAACTGCAGTGTGAAAAACAAGCTTCACCTTTTTGATATGATTTAAAAGGTTAAATAAAAAGACAATTAGGAGACAGAAATAAAACAAAGGGTTACATCTGCCAGGCGTTCAGCCAAAAGGACACCTTACTAACAAAGAATTGTTCCTTAAAAGTACCAGCCTGTTACATGTTAATAGGTCCTTCATGCATGATTCAAACATTCCTTTTAAGTTTAGATGTCCTTTTGCTTAGTTTCAAATCCCCCCCAGCAGATCAGTCTTCCTTGTGATTCCATTGTGTCTCATACCCCTGATAAGAGAGGTTCAGTAAATTCCCTCTTTGAGGCTCTGGTCACTGCCATCTTCATCTGGATAAGATAATCTAGGAATACAGGGGAGATTTTCTGATGATCTTCTCATTCTCTGGGTTATATGTACAAAAACAGTCTTTATTTTAATACCATAGCCTAAGAAATATATATATATGTATCACACTACCATTTCTAAGTTTCATTATTAGCAGAAAATTAAAGAAATTATATTAGTACAGCAAAGTTTGTCAACATTATACATATTTGCAAGAAGCCAATAATATAATATGTACTTATACAGCAATTATTAACCATAAAACTAGTAAGTAAATAAGCTTATTTATGAGATCAGTGCTGGCATGGGTCTGAGCAGTTTCAAGGCTGTACTGGCATAAGAAAGAAGCATTTGGAAATCTAAGAGCTTCTTTATAGTGTCTTATTGTTCATAGAGCTGATGGTGAGCTGCCAGCAAGCACTGTGGACCTCCTCACTGGGCAGACCTCCCTCCCCAGGTAGCATTGGTGTCACCAAATCTCTTCTCTTGACATCCTCCTGCTGGGAAAACCTATCTCTGTTTTCCTATCAGTCTGTGTTTTCAAGGGAATGTTTGCCCTTCCATCTAGGACATAGTGTATTCCCTCCCCACGCAGAGAGTGGGATCCTCAGATCCTCAGTGATGCAATGAGCTGTTTGAATTTACTATGCCCACCCATTTCCCTGACTTCCAGCCCAGCAATGCTGCTTTAAGCAAGTTAAGCTTCCTACCCACCTCTATGCCAAAGTTTCCCAAGGTTGTAGCAGACATCAGCTCCATCATCCTATTGAGCTCACAGACAAAGAACCATTTCCAGCATCCATCTCCACCTCAGCAGCACCCCCAGATGTCTGTGGTTTTCATCAGGGACTCCAGCACATCATTTCAACATTTTCACAATGGAGGACTGGTCATAGAGAGATTTTTTTTACAAAGAAGGGAAGTTAAAAACTAGGCAATTTCATACAGCTAAGCAGGTAGGTCTTGGTTTCATTATACTGCAATATATCACATGCACGAGGATTCAAAAGTATTGAATTCAAATGCTCAGTGTAAATCACAGCACTTACACTGTATTAGTATGGTGATACCAATAAAACTATACAAAAACTAATCCAGTTGGAAAGAAAAAGGAAAGGAATGCAAGTTTTCTTGCACAATAATAAATCAAACCAGCTCTCTGCTATTCTTCCCAGTGAAGAGTTGCAGTGTAGACAGATGTTATTGCCACCATTTAAAACTAATGAAAGGACAACCCCAGCACCCTAAACTGATTTTAAGCTGTTGTGAATGAAGACACAGACCCTCTTGCTTCCAAAGAGAATCAAGTTTATTACCATCATGCAAGTCCTTATATACTATATAACTATACCAGGCTTTTATGTATGCTAAAAATACTCTGGCTAAAGTCACACTAGCATTCTTTGTTAACTAAAGAAACACACACTGCCCACTTGCCACCTCCTGTGCTGCTGTCCATGCACTCCTCTGACCGACCAGCACTGATGAAGCATTGTCCACAGGGAGCTTACACGACTTGTTTTTGTCTTCATGCCAGCTGCACATTTCCCACAGTGCTTTTTGTGAATTGTCAGAGAGCAAAGGGGAACAAAGTGAGCAAAGGCCTTCTACTTCTTCTGTGAGACTTTTCTCGTCTCCCACATTAAGCCATCTATATGAAATGAAGGGAGATAACCAGATACCAGCTCTTTCAGTATATCAGCATACCCAAAGTAAGGGAATCATCGTGATGATATAGGTTACAAATACGAGGTGTTGCATACTTGCACCCTCAAATTTCAGAAGAGTATTTGCCACAGGGGACTGAGGCAGCAGCGTAATGCAAGAGATACAAGGTCCTGATATTGTCAGCAGCAAAAAAACTGGTCTAAGAGGGAACAAGCTCCATCATAAAGCAAAGGATAGTCTAGAAGTGCTTTTCATGCTTGATAAAGCACAAAAATTAAATATATTTATTTGCCATATATATATGCTGGATATAACTAATTAACTACAAATGTAAATATCCAAAATTTGCTTCTGGTTCTCTTGAAAATGATAATTTATTTCTTTTAAACAATGCAGCAGTCTTCTGTTTCCCTACACTAGAAGTGGGTCCAAAGAAATAAATGGTTGTGCTTATTGTGTTCCTCAGTAAAGGAGAAAGGCGACTTGGTCAAGAGAACAAGGAACAGTTGTATTAGCCATGATGTAATGGCCTGGAACAGCAATACTAAATAGTTTCTTAGGCTAGTGTATTCTTCCACTGGTTAGTGAAGCTCTCTTGACTCAATTACAGTTTGACAAGCAGCATATTAAATAATCAAGAGTATAAGCTGCCAGTAATAAATGTCAGATGAAAGCGTGGAGGTTTTTTTCTTTCAGATCAAGTAGCAATACACTCCAACATCTTTTTAGTGATTATGAAACAGCCTTATTAAATGAAGTGCAGTACATTTTCCCCCTTCTGTATGGTGTTTTTGTTTGCTTGCCTGCCTGCCTACTACTGGGTGTTTTATTGTCCCCCAAATGGGGTCAGACATGTTCTTTTTCTGAGTGGTTACAATTAATTCAGGTGGTTCGAGTGAAGCTTTGCCAAGCACATTGCAAAGCTCTTATCAATACTAAATTTGTCCTGCTATCCCATTGTTCATTCTCTATGCTTTGTTAGTTTGCAGAGATCACATATGAAGAGCCTGCAAACAATGATCTGTCAATTCCTGTGGGCTCATCAGCTTTGGGCAACAGCAGCTAGTCCAGCTGCTCAGCAAATTCTGATTTTTGGCAGCAATTCCTTCCCTTTCACACCTTGCAACTGAATATAGATCATGAAGTTGTTCACCCATCAAATAACATTTTCTGTCTTCAATGTGAAGCTCCATGTATACTGACTTTGCAAGTGCTCACAGCTCCAGTTTGTACTTGCTAGGAAATTTCCTTGTCTCCTGTCACTTTGTTCATTGTCTTTGTCCGTGCTCCAATGTTCAGTGATTTTGTATCACCTTCTCCCTGAAACAGAACAAAGCAGCCAAAGGCCAGAGCAAAAATACTGCAGACAAATCCAGCCATGTCACAAAACATTTGCTCTTGTGTTCCTTTCTAGCATGTGGGATTAACTGAGATGGAAATATTTCTATATACTAGAGTAATTTTGCTTAGCCCACAGTCTTCATATGGGAAATAACAGCTGTGAAAACTGTGAAGCATCACTATGTGTGTACCCAGCCAAGGCCATGAGGAGGGCTTGAAGCTGTGAAGCTTCCACCAGACACAGCTCTTGGTTATTTATACCTCAGAGAATTTTGTTGAATTTAGAAAAGGAAGATGAAGAAAAAAAAAACCCTTGATTTTTATTATAGGCTTCATAGTAAACAGCAACAATAACAGTGAAATGCTGGGTTTCCTTGACCCTAAGTAAAGGGCAGGAGGGAGGAAATGGTGGCTGCAAAGATACTTTAAAGAACCCTGTGCCCTTTGTTTTGTTTCTCCAGAGGTGTTTGACAACCTCTGATGAAGCAGGTACCTGTCCAAGCTGCAAGTATGTTCCCAGCCCATTATATTGGTGATGAATCATAGTTGGTTATTAAGGTGCTGCAGGTACTCTTTCTAAGAAATTTGAAGTAATTTTTACAATACTTCAAGCATTCAGGGACTTTTAAATAAACAACATAAATGACCATTTTAGTGAATATGAGAGCTCTGTACCTCTGTTTGGGGATCAAGGAAACAGAAGTAATTCAAATAAACCTTAGGGAAATGAGGAGGAAGCCAACCTGAGGAATGAATGTCTTTTATTGAACTGGCAGGCAGACTGTGAAATCCCATCTGAGGAGCTGGAAAGATGCATTTTTTTTCTGCCTTATTGCATCCAAATTCTGAAAGAGTAAATCAGCTGTCCTTAGAGTGACTCTGAGCAAGTGTGGCATGCTGTGCTGGATGAACTATAAAAGCCATGAATTCTTCCTTACTTTGTGTCAGGTGGATGGGGTTTTTTGTATGTGTTTTTTAGAGTGTTTTCTCTACGGGAAGTTGAAGGACTTTATGTTAAAAATAACTTATAAAATGTCAAGATGGTTGGCTCTGTGAGACCAATTCTTTTATTGTTGACTCAATAACAAATAAGCAGTTTTGAACATTGATACTAAATTATAAAGTTACATGGACTGTACTGCTGATACAGGTATAAAACAGTAGGCAGCCTTTCTGAAAAAGAATTTTAATGTATTGTTCAGGCTTGGATTTCAAAGCTTTATCTTAACAACTAACTCTTAAGACAATAAACAAAGAAAAAGAAATAGAACCCTAAAACTCAACCAGAACTGCTGCCTGTCATGAAAATCTGAATTTGTCACACGTATACATTGCATAAGGCATCCACTGGCACACCATTTCCCACACCATGTTCTGCTAAGCAACTGCAGAACACGCTGCTTTCTTCCACCACTGAATGACACCTCACTCAACAGCTTATTTGCCTTTGGCTTTTATTTTTGACTCTCTTTAATCCATGTTTTTCTTTATCTATTTCCTACATGCTCTGAATTCTAGAGTAATGAGTTTTTTTCCTGAAATATTACTGAACCAAGAATTCTGCCTAATATTCCTGCTTCTTTACAAAGAGATGGCCTGCCACAATAAAAATTATAGCATAATCAAAAACTACTTCATTATGAAGTAGTTCCCCTGCAAGAACTCTTTTCTATATGTAAACCTCTGCAACTTTAAATTGTTTCTGAAAAAAGCCTGCCTAATAATTCATAGACATGAAGGCATGCAGCCTGCAAAATTATTCCAAAAATTCAAGGGCTGCAACCTCAGTCTCTGCTCTGTTCATTTGTTCTGAGGCAGCGCTACTGCAGGGATTTCCGAAGTACCTTCATGAAATTACATTCAAAAAAATACACTGCCTTTTCAACACTGGAACTAAAAAAAAAGTATTTCCTACTGAACATTTACAGTTATTTTGAAGTTTCTGCATTCTCCCACCTGCAGTGCTGCATCCACCTCTGGGATCCCCAGCACAGGAAGAACATGGGCTTGTGGGGAGAGCTCAGAGAATGGACACAAAGGCAGTTTGCAGGATGGAGGTCCTCTGCTAGGGAAGAAGCTGAGGGAATTGGGATTGTTTAGCCTGGAGAGGAGGCTCTGGTGCAACCTAATCATGGCCTTTCAGAAAGGGCCTAATTTATAAGGAGAGGTCTATTAAATAAGGCCTTATAAATAAGCAGAATCTGGAGAGCAATGGTTTACAACGTTCTGGAGTGACAGGATAAGGGGGGATGGATTCAGACTGAAAGAGGGTGGGTTGAGACCAGATACTGGGAAGGAATATTTTACTGTGAGGGTGGTGAGGCTCTAGCACAGGTCGTCCAGAGAAGCTGTGGCAGGGTGTTCACGGCTAGGTTGGATCGGGCTTGGAGCAAGCCAGTCTAGTGGAAGGTGTCCATGTCCACAACAGGGTGGTTTTACTAGGCATCCTTTAAGGTCCTTCCATCCCATGCTTTCCCGAGTTGCTGCTCTAGGTGCTGCGAAGAGACAAAAACCAAACCAAACCAAACCAAAAAATCACATGCACACACAAAAACACAACAAAAAAAAAAAAACCAAACAAGCAAAAAAGCCCAACAAACAAATACAAAAACCACTCCACCACGCTTATCCTTGCGTATTGCTCTATTAGGACAGGATATAGCCATACTCTGGGGCAAGAAATGCCCACTTCGGTCGACAACAAACTTTTATCCCTTTTTATTCCTGTCTCGCTCGTATCCCGTTTCACCGCTCTCATCCCGCCGCTCTCGGGCCGGGCGCGCCCGCCGCTCCCCATCAGCGCTATCGGCGTTCGGCGCATCGACTGCTCTGGGAGCGGCTTTGCCGCCTGCGCTGCGTCCCGGCAGGGCGGGACGGGCCGGCTGCCATCGAGAGCGGAGGACGGGCGGGAGAGGAGAGGTGAGGGGCTCTGGGATCCGGGGTCCAGGATCAAAGGGGATGCAAGGAGTGGCTGCCTCGGGGTTCCCTCTCTGGAGTTCCTGTCCCGCCGTCGCAGCCCTCGCCCGCCCCGAAAGGGCAGGAGCGAGGCGGGTGTGCGGCCTGCGGGCGGGCAGACAGACAGGCCGCCCCCCAGGCTCGTGGCGCCGCTGCCCGGGGATGTGAGGTGTCGCCGGCGTTGGCAGCTGTCGCGGCCGGGGGCCGGAGCGTCCTGGCCGCCGCTAATACCTCCCCCGTGTGCTCTGCCCGTAGCAGGTTCGCAGGTGCTGCCGAGAATGGACATCAGGCCGAATCACACCATCTACATCAACAACATCAATGACAAGATCAAGAAGGAAGGTAGGGGTGGCTGCCGGTCGCCTCTGGAACGGGGAGGTTGTCCAGTGAGGCCTGGTCATGCACTTGCAAGATGCGCTTGTCTTACAAAGGGGCTTTTAGGAGCTCCCGGAGGTCTCTGAAGTGCTGAGCAGGAGATGGTCACGAGCTGAGCTCCCGGCAAACGCCTTCTTGTAATGAAACAGTATCTAAAGCAAACAATTGCACTTTCTGCTAGATCAGGTTGTTCAGATCTCCCAACAGCCCAGTCTTGAACACTTTCAGGGATGGGGAGTCTGCAGTCTCTCTGGGCAACCTGTTCCAGTGCCTCACCACCCTAACAGTAAATATTTTCCCATTATCACATCTAAGCCTCCTCTCAGTTTGAAGCCATTACCCCTTGCCCTGTCACTCCAAGCCCTTGTAAATAGTCCTTCTCCATCTCATAGGCTCCCTTTAGGTACTGGAAGGCCACAGTTAGATCACTCCTAAGCCTTCTCTTTTCCAGGCTGAACAACCTCAAATCTCTCAGCCTTTCCTCATAGGAGAGGTGCTCCATCCATCTAATCAACTTGGTGGCCTCCTGGGCTTGCACCATGGCCTTCCTGTGGTGTGCACCCCAGATCTGGATGAAGCACTGCAGGTGGGGTCTCAGCTGAGTGGGGCAGAATCCCATCCCTCTCAAGGTGCTGCCCACCCTGCTTTGGATGCAACCCAGGACATGGTTGGTTTCTGGGCTGTGAGTACACATGTCCAGCTCATGTCCAGCCCCTTCTCCACCATCACCCCAAATCCTTCTCCCCAGTGCTGCTCTCCATCTGTCTGTCCCCCTGGACTGACAGATGCTGGAGGTTGCCCTGATCCAGGTATAGCACCTTGCACTTGATTTTGTTAATCTTGTGGAATTGCCATGAGTTAAATATAAGGTGTTAAATTGCCTGTTAAGATTACAAATTACTTTCTATTTTAACACAGGTCTTAAATAATTGTTAGGGAAGTGTTTTGATGGAAAACCTTTTTTTAATAAAAAAACCACCATACTATAGTTAGTCAGGAGCAGGTGGAGAAAGTGACAGTGGGCTGGTATTACCAAGTCTCAGCAGTAAAGAAGAGGCAGCATTCTTACTTTGCTAAAATAGTTTAAATGTAGTATTTTTGTGTTAGAATGATTACACACTACAGATTATTTATTTAGCTTGATTTGGATAGTACTAAGGTTTAATTTGGCACATAGTCAGGTGATTGTAAATAATTAAAGTAAATCCAATGCAGCTGTAAGCTGCAGTAGTCTTATACAAAAATCATTTGGATCCAGAATATGAAAAAATACTTCATGTAAGGAAATTGATTAAACAGTTGCAACCAAAATTTCCAACTTTAATAAGCCTTTAGGTAGTTACTGTTGTGCTGCATTCTTGTTTTATATCATATCCTTTTACTGCTGCTTATTTCAGTTTCGATTTTCTGATCAGTCCAAGATGGCTCTCGTGCATCATATTTGATTATGTGAGTGTCTGTGTATATAAATGTATGAAAATATGTTTTTACATACCCTTATGTAATTGTTACTCCCTTGGAATGGTAGAATGGATGGCACTACAACTTCTTCACTTCCTGAATCCTTGAGGTATGAAACCAGATGTTGCACACCAGCTTACAAAACCTGGACAAATAAACTTGTACTGATGCAACAGTTTTGACAAACTCGTGTACTCACTGTGTGAGCTAAAGCTTGTAAAAAACATTGTTCCCAAAGGACAGCAGACTCAGCAGAAGTGGAAATTTGCTGTAACCTGTTATAACCTGTTTTCTCCTTTGGTCCCCAGAGCTGAAGAGGTCCCTGTACGCGTTATTCTCACAGTTTGGTCATGTGGTTGACATCGTGGCTTTAAAGACCATGAAGATGAGAGGACAGGCATTTGTTATATTTAAAGAACTTGGATCATCTACTAATGCTTTGAGACAGCTGCAAGGCTTTCCATTTTATGGGAAACCAATGGTAAGTTATTTTGTTACCTTTGTAAAGAGGCAAAATACCCTGATGGTGTGATACAGTCTTTTGGTTCTTGCACCTTGGGAGTGAACTATCATTTGTAGTTGTTACCAAAGGATTACTCAGTCAGGTCACATCCTGATGAGTATCTGCATTTGTGCATGCTGGAGGGATGCTGAAGAGACAGCAGTTAGAACACACACACTTTGAACTTAACATTTGGGTTTCTTAATGGGGGGAGCTTTTAATTTTTCTATGCTGGGTTAAGTTTTTAAGATCTTAAATTCTTTCATTCTGCTCATGATATCTTCTATTGAACCAGTTAAATTAATTCTGTATTATTACTGAAATTAGATTAGTTTTCAGTTACTTTATGTGGAATGACATTAACTCCTTAGACTTGTAATGAATGGCTAGAATGTGATGCTTCCTTTTTGAGGTAACAATGAGGAAGGTGAAGATCTCCAGTTTGCTTTCCAGATGTGACCAGTGATTTTTTTTAAAAACTGATGGCTAGTTCTGCTTGACTGTAGATCACCAAACTAAGCAACTGGTGAACTTCAGTGAAACAAATATAGTGCTGGTTAATAGAACGTGATTTAGTAATGTACTTCATAGCATACAGAATAGCACAACTGACCTGCTTTGTTCTTGCCTGATTGGATAATTAGGCATCTCTTAATTCTGTAGCTCTTGGTGAGGTGTAATGATACATGCAAATGGCCCATGACTTCAGCAATGGGTTGGTACATTAGTACTGGCTCTCAGCTCATAGCTTTGTGCACTGAAGAGAGCAGTTGTGCTGCTGAGCCACAAGCTATCTGCCTTAACGCCTTCAGATTCTGTAATTAAATTATTACCATAGAATATTGCAAGCTCAGTCCACCATTTATCTTTAAGGAGTTTTGTGCTTAGTAAAACTCAATAAGAAATAAAAGGATTAAGGCTTCATAAGCTTTCAAATGTACTTCCCTCTTCAAACATTGCCCGTAGCCTGTATACTCTAAGCACTAAACAAAAGCATTAAAAACAATCTTAAGCTGCTCTGTAGTTTTGTATTGAGGTAGTCTCTGATAGGAAAAACAATAGGCTTGTGTGCATAAATAATAATATTGTACACTGGTATAGTTATACCTGCATCTGCTTAACCTTCAGCTGATGTCAAAAGAACAGCAGCATTTATGCAATCCCATTGGGATTAAGTTGGGTAATTACCTTAAACACCTTTTCTGTCTAAGAAGTTTGAGTTTTGCTAAATTTACATTTCTGCAGAGATCTGAGAAATAACTGTCAAATTTTAACTCCCTATTAAAATGGGATTGAAAACTCAGTTTTAATAGAAGCTGGTGCCAATCTTCTCAAATGTCCTCTATATATCTCAAATGTATCTCTCTGTAGGTGCTACCTTGACAGATGTTAAAAAGATGTTGTTAGATAAATGGAGTTCTGATTTCAATGAGCTAAAGTTAGTAATTTCCATATTAGGGTTTTTTTTTAGACTTATATAATTGTATTCAGAAGTAACTATGAGAATTGGTTACTCTATAAGTACCTACACATTATAACAATGTTTTTAATATAAAAAGTTCCTACAAAAAACATGCAAACACACAGTTAATGAAATTGATGCAAAATGTTCAGTATTATTAACTGCAGAATATACTCTATTTTTCTTTTTTCTTTTAAAAAGCGTATTCAGTATGCAAAAACAGACTCTGATATAATCTCTAAAATGCGTGGGACTTTTGCTGATAAGGAAAAAAGAAAGGAAAAGAAGAAAGCCAAAACTCTGGAGCAGTCAGCAAATGCACCAAATAAAAAGGTTATCCAGGTAAGCTGCTTCTCTGCTTAGAAAAAATAAAAACAAAAGAACACAAAACCAAACAAAAACCCAAACCAAAAAAACAACAACAAAACCCACACAAAAGATAGTCTAAATATTTTTTTTAGGATTTGATGTTATCTTTTGTTACTTTTCAATTCCCTAAATTGGGGTCCGTTGATTATCTAGAGCTCTAGAGCATTTAAGTTGAAGGAGAGGGGGCTAGTTATGTAGTCCTTGCTGTTTCTTTTTTTTTCCTCCTTTGCTAGTTAAAAATAAAGATGTAGAGCAAAGGTACAACAAACCAAAGTAGAAACTAGCTTCTTTTAAGAAAAGGATAAAAAGTACAGTGTGCTTATCTTTAGTATTCGCTTTAAGTGCTCAACCAGCTTTTTTCTTCAGTGTTTTAATGCCATGTTGCCCAATAAGGACAGAAGAATGGTAAATGAGAACAGAACAATTAATTTACATTAGATTCTAGATATTCAGTGTTAGTTTAGTCGGAGTTAGGTTGGAATTTATCTCCACTAAGGGTTGGCCTCCCTGAAGTAACAACATTTAGTAGTTTTTGTGCTGAAGTATAGCAGGAAACATCAAGGCACCTGACCAGATCTCCCCAGTTTATATATTGGACATGATATTCTGTATTGTGGAATATCCCTTTGGCCAGTTCTGGTCAGCTGTCCTTGCTCTCTCCTGGCTTCTTGTGCACCTGCTCACTAGCAGAGTATTGGAAACTGGCAAGTCCTTGGTGTAAACAAGCACTACCTATCAACAATCAAAAGATCAGTTTGTTATCAGTGTTACTCTCATACTAAATTCAAAACACACTGTACTAAGAAGAAAATTAATTCTATCCCAGGTGAAACCAGGATAGTCCTTCATTTTCAAAACTAGTTCCTCCCTGTCTATTAAATCCTGAAATGTGGAGAAATACTTGACTCAGCCATTAGATAGATCAGATAGTACTCACGTTATTTCTTTTGATAGCCTAGTGTTGGAGCTAAGCAAAATTCACATATTTTGTTCCCTTTGGGAAGTATCTCATAGGCACAAAATGTTCCTTGGAAACCCGTAACATATGTCTTGAATTGTAGAGAAACATGGTGATATGTTCCTTTTTATTTCTATGGAACACATTTTTAAAACTATTTTGTACTTATTTGTTAGGGAGCAACACAGAACGCAGCCAATGCCCCAGGAACTACACCACAGAATCAGGTAATGTTTTTTATTTTTATCAGTAAAAGCATTAATGTTTATAATTATTCTCTATGAATAATAATTTGTTAGACATGGAAACTTGAGAATATATTTTTACAGCTTTGTTTTTGCCTTATGGTACATTTGTGTAACAGAAACATGACAGTAAACAAACAAACCAAATCCCTTTTTTACTATATCTAGTTGACAGGAAATGAGAATCAGTTCCCCATTACTATACAGAAAACAGCACTAAAACCAAAATCATACTGGATTCTTAAATTTGGACTGTGCTGAATATCAGTGAAGTATTCTTAATTTTTTTTTCATTGCTATTAAGTTCCCTTTAGCCTACTTTGTTCTAGCAGGAGATAAGGAAAAGGAAAACAACACAGCATAGCAAAATATCTGCCTAAACCTTTATTTCAGGAGTTTGGGAGTTCTCTGCTCACTTTTTCTCTTTTCCAAAGAATTGTGTGGAGATGTAGGAACAACTCCCTACACTTCATTCATCTTGATTGCTCAGTGACCCTCTAAATAATTCATATTAGAAGTGAAAGTGGTAAAGAGCCAGGATTTTCAGGAGAGCAAGTACCATAGAACAACATCTTTGCCTGGCCTGCATCTTTCTTGAGTGTTGCCATTGCATACATAATCAACAGGGGAAGGGGTCTTGCTCCTTGGATTTTCAGGCACAATATTTGTATGTCAGTTTGCATCAAAGCCCAGCACTGAGTGTTTGGGTAATTCTCTGAACTTCAGAAGTTTGTTTTCTAGTGGCACTACCTGGAACATTTCCATCAGTAGGAGATGGTTCTGCTGAGGTTTTTTATTTGGCACTGCTTTGAGGGTGTTTGAAGTTGGGGTGTCCAGTTTACTTTTGTTTTTATAATGTTCTTGATGACTTGAAGATTCCAGTATCAGCAAATGACTACTCAGCCTTGTCTGTAGTGGGTGGCTACAAAATCATATTTGCAGGCAAATCTGCTAAAAGACTAAAGCTCTAAATCTAAAGGGGTTTCTAATTAAGAAATTTTAATTGAGCTCTCTAGTAAAACCATGTGGGTTTTCTGAGTTTTGATTGCCCAGAGATATTCAGTATTTTGGTAGTACTGCAGGTGAACAGGGCTTGGATTCCCACTTTCTGGAAGGATGTGAGTCTTTTATACATTCTACCACTGCCATACAGGTGTCTTGGACATCACTGCAGCCACTACTTTGGCATCTGGCTGCAGAGAGTGCTGCAGTGTCAGCTCTTGACTAGTTGAGTTTAAATGTGACATCTAAAACAGTATGGTATTGGGATTTTTGTGGAAGTAAGAACCTCTCCAAATTAATATATCCATGTAAAACAATGAGGAGGGGGTTCTCTCTGCATGTTGATAAAGGTGTGGTGAAGTCCAGATAGAATGTTATGAGCAAAACTAAAGAAATGTGAGTCTTGGTTCATATAATCACACAGACAGATGCAAAGGAACTGCATGCAACTATGTATAGTCTTCTATATCTTATCTATATCTTCTAATCAGAAGATTTGGTCTTCTGTTGTTGCAGGTGCCTGATAACCCACCAAATTATATCCTTTTCCTGAATAATTTGCCTGAGGAAACAAATGAGATGATGCTGTCCATGTTATTTAATCAGTAAGTTTTAAATAGAAATTATTTCTCCTTTGAATTCTTCTGTAATCTGTGTGTGTTTTCTCGGTTGGCAAGCTCACTTTTTAGAAATAAGAGTTTATTTTGAAGGTATTTCAGTTTTTTGTCTTAACTGCCAAGGTTACAGATGTCATTTCTGAAGACTTGGTTCAGAAAGCAAATCCCATCTCTTTTGTAGCTGCTTTTGATTGTTTAATTTATCTGCTATCAATTTGCACTGGATTTAATCTGGTGACTGTAATACTCAAGTCTTTAGGGACAGCAGGAGCAGTTTTAAAACTAGTTAGATTGCTTCTGTATATGCACAGCACTGATTAAACTGCTTCCACATAATATTCCTTAATTGAGGCATAGTTCTAAGGATAGAAGGTGTAAAAACCTTCAATTTAAATCTTTCATTAGTAATAACTATTGCACTAGTAGATTCTTCTGATAAGAAGCTACTGAAGAGAGATGTATTATCCAACTAAGAAGTATTTGTTGCCTCTCACCTTATTTTAAAGGTTTCCTGGATTCAAGGAAGTACGCTTGGTGCCAGGGCGCCACGACATCGCATTCGTGGAGTTTGAGAATGAGAATCAAGCAGGGGCTGCTCGAGATGCTCTCCAAGGATTCAAGATCACTCCATCTCATGCCATGAAGATCACTTATGCAAAGAAATAACTGTATGCTCCTGTAAAGGAGTTCTGTGGATAGGTGTTTATTTTTAAACACTGACAGTCTGGTCAGCAAGCATGTTTGCTGTTCTTTGCAGAAAACAAAAGACTCGAATAGAATTGCCACAAAAAACAGGGCAAGCGTCAGATTTCCACAGATCACCTGGATAGTACCTTTTTCTGTTGAAATACTAATTTTTTTATAAAATAAAATATAAATATGCTGTTTTCATGCCATGTTTTTTCCTCAAGTCTGTCTCATTATTGATTAGCCTTAAAGGGTTGTTCAGTTTAAGAACTTTTAAGGTGATCCTTACTTCTCAGAAGTGAGTGCTAAAAATAGCACTCTGTCTTTCCAGAGCAAAAAGTATGATCAGGAATGCTGAATGCCAGCATATTCAGGATAAATACAGCATTCAACCTCATTTGCAAGGGGTCAGCTTCTTTTCACTTAGGAAATACAGGTTGTCATTAGTGGATTTTTCCCCAGGTGTAGTTAGAAATTGATTACAGTTTGGCAGTAATGTGATTCAACTCAGTTTTGTCTTGGTGGCTGGCAGTAGAAGCAGGTCCTGAGAGGAAACATAAAAATTTCTGGGTTTTAGCAAGGGTTTTCCAAAATATATGTCCTAATGCTTCTGGATTTCTCAGGTTTGATTTACTTTATTTTTTCTCATTTGTTAAAAACTTCATCGGTTTTGTGTGACGTGAAATACACTGGATGCAGTGAAGTAATCAAATATAGTATTCTGAGTTGTAATTCTTCTAAATATTTCGGAAAAAAAAAATCACTTTAAAAATTTGTAGTGTTTTCTATCTGCAATATAAGCCTCATTTTTTTGCACAAGACCTGGAAAACTGAAGTTTCATCTGCTCCCAGTGTACATTGCAAAATGATGACTCTTTCACAGTCATCTCAATTGCCATCCTATCTCCATTTATGTATTTTTTCATTCTTTTTGGTGATTTCGTGTATGTGTGATTTCACAAATATTATAATAATTGCAAATGGAAATTGTTACGATGTGCCTGTAAGAACAAAAATGACAGTTATTCCATCATAACCTTGGATTTTTCCTCTTGCAGTCATAAATTTATATGTAACAATTATGCTATCATTTCATCCCATGAGCTTTGTGCACATGGCTACCATTGGTTTTCACCTTTATTCACTTAAAGGGTTTGGAGCTGTCTGCAAAGAAAATTGGACACAACCTATGGGAGGCTGGAGGATGGAGTAATGGGCTGGAAGGCTGGAGGAGAGTGTGGTGAAGTCAGCTGTGATGCTAGAGTTGCATGATGCACCTTCTTTTTAAAAAGTGTGGGATTTTTGATGACAGCTGACAATTTCTGCTGTCCTCTCTGGGAACTGAAAGCTAGTACAGCCAGCAGCCCTTCAGAGACCTCCTCATGAATCAGGAAACACTGCTTCACTGGAGTGCAATTTGGGAATTTCCAAACTTGCCCTTGGTTATTTCTAAGTGCTAATTCAGACCAGCCTGCTGTAGCCTGGCAGCTGTGCTGTTGTAAAGAGGTTGCAAAGAGGACCTTTTAAATCAGCCTGTGGCACTGTTCAGTGTCTTGGCCCTCAACAGAGTTCAGCTAGGTAAAGAAAAGTGAAATGGTTGCTGTTCTGGCATGATAGCTGGGTTTTGCTCTGACTGCATCTCCCTGTGGAAGGGATCTTGCCCATACAAGTATGCAGTGCTTGAATTCTTAGATTTCAAATTTTAATTGCAGACTTCAGAAGCCTTTTTACTGCCTTGCAGCTCCCTAATAATTTGTTTACACCGCATCCATCTGCTACTGTCCCATTAGGTCCTTTCTGTAGACAGAAACAGGGGAATCTCTGCCATTAAGGGTTTTTGGTCCAGGGAAGATTGTGCTTATCAGTGAGCATTTGTGAAAATTTAGGACAGGAGGATTAAGAAGAATGTAATTTCATTTGCTTCTTGCTAGGGTCTGACTTAATTTTCATTCTCAGACTCTGCTGAAGTACTATTCAGGCTATGGACAACTCTAGGAGGGCTTAGTGTTTTTAAATAATACAGTTGCTGATTAAAATGTTAATACAGAATTGCTTTGGGAGGGATTCAGCTTTATGAGTTGGCCCTGAGGTTTTTCTCTCTGGCTATGGCTCCTCTGGTGGGATGGAATGTTGCCACAGCTCCTTCCTCTTAGCCTAATGAGTTTGTCCAAGTGTCTCCCTCTTCCATAAAAGATGAGGATTGCTGGACCTGGCACATACTCAGCAAGTGCTGCAGCAAAGAAAAATGACACAGTGTTTATTTGATGATCTTACTTTTGTGTCTCAGATTAATGTTTCATCTTGCAACTGGAATTTTTATGGAGATGCTTACCAGCAAGATGTGTACTGATGACGACTCTGTCTAAGTAAATTTGTTTTAACTTTGAGGACAAAAGGGTTTTAAAAATAATTGGGAGGAGGGGGGGGCTAAGGGAAAACTACTTTTCAGAGCTTGCTTAGCTCTGTCATACATATATTTTGTCTTGTCAAGTGGCCATGTAGAATGTCACATGCAGTTTTACCAAAAAAACAGGTTTTGTAAAGGGACATTTTTCACTTAAGTGAAAAGTGCAGAGAGAGATTCTAACTTTCAGTGCTGAAATTGTTCTAAAACTGGTATTTGGTTACTGGAGAATAGAAAAATGAACAGAACAAATTCTTGAAGACTAGCTGTTTCAAGTTAACCTACTTTTATATCTAAGAATAGTTTTACTACAAGGTCACATGTATTTCTATTTTTGTAAAAGTATGTATGTATTTGAATTCATCTACCTCATTCTTTTGTTGCTTTTTTTTTCCACAGACACCAATTCCCTTGCCAAAGCAGAAGAGGATTATAATGCTTCAGCCTTCAGATTCATCAATATTAAGAAGGGCCAGTTGATTTATGTTTATCAGAACTAATGTATGAAAAATTCTCTGGAGAATTCTGGGCTGCAAGTTTAAGAGCTGATTCTTATGTATGTGAACAAAATAGAAGTAGATTAACACACATTGCTGTCAAGAAATGGATGCAAATGCTGAGCTACTGTGAGGGTTAATGCAGCAACTTAGTTTTAAAAGTGAATGTTTAAACTGGTTGAGAAGACTTGAAGGGCTTTAATATTTTTCTTAAATATCTTCAGTAGCTGTATGATAATTATGAACTGAACATTTACAGAATGGCTCAGTGGTTAATTCTGTGGTCGTTTATGAAAATGGTGGAGGAGAAAGCATTTATCACAGGGACCTTTAAAGTCTTAAATTTAAGGGAAGCAAATAGAAAGATTAGCTGTGTTTACAAAAAAGGTCCAGATAAACTATAAGCAGTATTCATTTATTGAAAAAATGTGTGCCTAGATCAGAACTTCTTTCAATGGTTTGTTTCATGTGCCAGCTGATAGGGACCTAGGAAATGTAAAACCAGATTAAGAGCACTAATGGTAACTCCTTTTGACTAAGTGATAAACTAGCTCAAAGCAGATGAGGATTGTTTTAAGGTATCTAATTATACATCTCCTTGCTTGAAGGTTTATGGAGAACAATATGAAGACCATATGGAGACAGCTGGTTATTTGCCTAGCAGTTTAGTGTCAGAACAACATGTCTATTAAGAAGCAAATAAGAATGTTCCTACAAGGGTAAGGAATTTACAAATGCCCAGCTGGCTACATAATTACACTTGGCTGTGTAATGCTAATTTGCTGTAAAATCATTACTGTGGCATTTGATTGTAGCATATCACAGATGCTCAGGAATCTAATCTTTGGGCCTTTATATAGGCAAATAACCTCAATAAAATCCCTGACATAACTTCTGATACAGCAGACATTGTAAATGTTGCAATAAAGGCTTGATCCTTTTTATTTGAGTAGTATTCCTTTAAGATCATGTAAGTTTTACCCAAAGCTTTCTTTTTTAGATATTACAGCCTGGATATTATGCTGTAAAACTTTGGTAATGGGTACTAGTGCACCTTCTATTAATTGTGTATATAGATAGACACTGTCATATAGAACTTGTGATTACTGTGAGACCATGATTGCTTTCTCATTGCAAAGCTAATGGTGTGTCAAAAAACTGAGTTAACAGGGTTTTGGAAACACATTAACATTTTGTGAGTAAGTAGGCTGCATTTCTGAATCAGGTTTGTCCCTGACAATGTGAAATAGAGCATTTTACTCCAAAACCACGAATTTTTACTAAATATCTGAAACTCTTCACAGAGGAGCAGAAGAGGAGGGCCCTTTATCAGAGGCCAGCATGGTTTAGCTTACAACTAACAGCTACTGGTAGCTTTGTTCTGTGCTGAAAACCAAATTGAGTGTTAGGTTTAAAGTACTTGCCTTCATCTATCCTCAATATTTTTAGCTATATGCTGTTTTGCAGTGTATGGCAAAATACAATTAGCATTTCAATCTTGAAATGATATCTGAAGCCTTCAATCCTAGGTCCAGATTATTAGATGGGTTTCATTTACACAGAAGAAATAAGTGAAAGAAAGAATTTTGAGTCATGTTAATAGTTGCAAGGATTTGCACCAGATAAGCTTTATTTGAGGAGGTCTGCATCTTGGTTAAGTGATTGCTTTTCTTGACACTACATTAAGTTATTCTGAATTTGGCCCAGAAGTGTTGCAGCCATTAATTAGTCAAAGAGCATGAAAAAAACTGCTACAGCACATTTTAAGCTTTTTTCTCTGTCATATGACAGCGCTTCTGCTGCATGGCAAGCTGAACTGGAAGTAGAGGTGGGTTAAAGCCATGTCTTAGCCTGAAGGCTGACTTGGTGTCCAGAATGAGACATTGTCAGGCTGCAGTGCTGATCTTTAATTGGAAAGTCAGTGACACAGACTTCTGTAAAGCCAGGGACACAGACCTCCAGTCCTTTCACTCTTCCTTCTTCACATTCTTGCTATGCAGGAACATTGCAATGAAAACAAAGGGTGATACAGAGACCTCTACTGATCTCAGCTTATTTTGCAAACGTGACTTTAAGGATCAGACTCTTTGTTCACATTTAAAGGAGTCTATAGCACATCTGGACCCATCTGTGTGCTGCCTGCTCCATAAATATCCCTTAGAGGAGTTGTTTCAAATACAGCTAGTGTTACACCACCTTCCATCTGCAAATCACAGCTCTGTAACCTTCTCCCAAACCACTGGCAACGTTTGCCTCACTTTTATGGCCTTGCACTTGCAAAGCCAAATGTTGGTGTGAGATGGGCTCTCTTTGGAAGAGGTCGCCATTTAAATGAGCTTGTAAGAGCTATGGATACTTCATATACATGTGGATACTACATGTGGACAGCAAAACAACTAAGAGGAGAATAGTTTTAATGCAGCATGCATACACCAGGGAGTAGGTACTCATATATTATCCTTTCCAGTGTTGCACAAAGAGCAATGTTTGGAGTCTCACAGAAAAACAGCTTCCTAGTACTTCTTTGGCAGCCATCGTGATGGAATGTGGGCAGTGTGTTTTTATTCCATTTTGCCTTTTCCCTGGCTACCATCAAAGAGCCTGTTGAAAATGACATCTTCTGTACAAAAAAATAACTCAGCAAGCTTGAAGAGGGCATCAGACTCTGTCTTTGCTATTTGAAAATCTGAGGAAAGTAGGTTAAGGGTTGACTCTGTGGTATTCATAAAGCATCTGGCTGTAAAGGAATGTTGTAGTGGCAAAGCTTCTTGTCTGCTGAATTCAGCCTCTAATGGTCAACTGTTGGATGGTCTCCAGTCCAGTCAGTGTAGTTTTATAGCACCTTTTGTCTGCACAGTGTCACAGGTACTTGTGTAAAAACTGTCATCACATAAACACCAATGACCTCTGCTACAGTCTGAACTTGGGTCTGATAGACTAGATAAACTTCTAACTTCATTATACAACTTCTGGGCAGGATAATTTTTTAAAGTTGTGTAGAGCATTGCAGCTTCATCTGTTAGTCTGCTGGGATGTTATACAGGGAATGAAGCAATTCTTTGTCCAAGGCATATCTGATGGCAATCTCTTACTGTGTAAATGCTCCACTGAGAAGGCATGTGAGTAGCTTCTCTGTGCACAAGGGATGGTGTGTGTGCTCAGATGAGTGGAGATGTTGAGTCTGACATGATCTTCTTACTCTAGAGAAGATGCACTATGTGCCTCAATTATAATTTATTTACTTGAATCAAATCAGCACTTTGGTTTTTTCAGAATGGTTAACTTAATTGCTCCCATTGCTAATGCTGATTACCTCAAAAGAAAAAAATGGGACTCTCTTGCATTTAGAGAAAAGTCTGTTTCTACCCTTTACAAATGTAGGGAAGTATGGCAATTTTAGCAGCACTAACATTAAAGGTAAACAAATGATGACTTGTATGATGAAATCTGGGATTAGTGGGGAAGGGAGAAATGGCTGGGGGAACACAGGATGTCTGTAGGGAACTTTGAGTGCTTGTGGATGGTGGCACTATTAATGTGCAATTGTCAGGTAAAGATCAATAGCTTTGGCACTGAACTCGTATCAGTTTCCTGCACATTCTTAGGTGAAGCTCACTTCCAGAAGAACACAGAAGAATTCAGACCCCTCAGTGTTCATGCTGTACCTGGCTGAAGTAAATAGGAGCTGGCTTTTAGGAGGAGAGGAGAATCAATATTATGCTAAAAGGCATTGAAGAGTGCTTTTGATTTTCTAGAATCTTTCTTTTTCCCCTACAGTGGTTATTGTCTTTGTCTCTCTTTATGGAAATCACAGCAGTTTCACCAATATTGTTTCAGTAATATATACACCAGATAAGATCTCATAGTTTGTTTCAGTTCATCTTGTCTCAGCACAGGGGAAATAGATGCACACCCAAATGCACGTGTCAGGTTTGCATTTAGACAAGGTTGTGTTTAAATCAAATCAAGCACTCTTGATCTGGCCTCAAAATGCACTCTTAACTCATGGCATCTATTTGGCTGAACTTCATGTTAAATTTCCCACCTTAGGCAGAAGTTTTAAAAACAGCCTGTTGTGTACTTTTCAGCAAGGATGTCTTTGAAGAAGTGTAATGCTTCTAAGTCATTACCTTAAGTAAAAGGCTTGTAAGAAAGACTTTCCACTGCCGTGGTGCCCTGGGAGCAGCAGTGTTGGATGAGTGCAGGGTGACATCCAGTGGCTGCCTTCTGCCTGGACTGTTTAGTACATCGCAGGGACAACCCAGCTGGGAGGGCCCTCGAGGGTTTCCTGCTCAAATCCCACCAAATCCACATCAGAGCCCTCACGGATTTGCCTCATGGATTTGTCTGGAAAGCCTCCAAGAACTCCAGGTAATTTGTTCCTTAGTTTATTCCCATAGTGAAAATTATTGTCTTGAAAATCTGTTCGGCATTGTAGGTTTTTTTTGCAATTTATGTCCCTTTTCCTCCAGAGAACACTTCAGCAAAGAGTCCAGATCCATCTTCTCAATAAACCCCAGTAGTTTCTGGGAGGCTGCTTTGTGTCACCCTCGAATTCTTTCTCAGGCTGAAGAAGTGCAGGTTGTCCAGCCTCTACTTTTGGGGTTTCTGGACCCTTCCCACCCCCTGTTTCTTTACCAAGTTCCAGTTGCATAGCAGCAGACCAGGTTTCTGAGTTGGCATCCTCTCTGTTGGGGAGGATGAAATGTGTGCTCTGCCTCACCCAGACCAGTTTTTTTGAGCAGCTATTGTAGGAAGATGCCTCTCTGATATGAACCTGAGACCTCTCATAACCTTGAAATTTAGGAATCCTTAGCACGAAATAACCAAGTAAGGAAAATAATAACTGGAGAATATAATTGCTAACTTTGAGGCTTGCATTGATTTTTAAAAAGAACTTGCTATTTAATTATTTCTGCTTTATATTTATTTACTGGAAATACCTGATTCAAGCTGAAAGATTGTTTTACTTTCCTCTTCTCTGGCAAATGGGAGATGCTTTATTTTCTCTTGGCTGACACTGATCTGTCTGCATGGGTTTTTCCCTTACAGTCTCCCACCCCCGCCTGGTTTTCTAGAACTGGTATGGCTGTGCCATCAGCCCCAGAGGTAGAACAAAATTGCTTTCAGGTTTAGAAATGGCTGCTTTTTTCAGGATGGATGATGAAAACTGCTTTGGGATGGATGAATAGCGTTATGTCAATACAAATGACAAGGATCCAGTGTGAAACTGACTGTTCTTCCTGTTCAGGCTGAAATTACATTGCCAGCCTATGATAAGCAGAAGCTCAAAATATATGGTATTGGGTAAAACTGCTGGGCTGATTAGCAAATACTATTGAATATTTGTATACATGTAATACTGGAGCTTCTCAGCATCATTTAAACAAGGATGTGAATGTCTCTGAATAATATAAAATGTAGAAGAATGTAGAAGTTTGGAGCAAGCACAAAAAATAAAACTTGGCTTAGATGATATTGTGGTCAGAATGCAACTTAAGGACAGCTCTCCTGTCTGTAATGCTTATTTTCATATCTGCTAAAGCAAAGCAGTGCCTATGGTCAGGCCCTCAAACTGTGGCAGTGGTGTTAAGATTTGTTAAAGAGAGAAGATTTTTTTATTTTTTAGATAGTGTTGGAGATTAGGATTCTTTCTGTCTTTTCCCCTTTCTCTCAGGGAATTTTCTCCCACCTGTTGCCTAACAGATAATATCGACCTGTGCTTGAGACAAAAGAAGCTGTCAGGGTGGAGAGAAGGGATGTGGCTGGCTGCAGCATCTTAGCTGGGGGGTTTTCTCTTGGGAAGAGCAGAGATACCACAAGATTTTTGGCTGGGAGGTCAGGGGGCTGGGCTCAGCTTCTGCCTCACTCTCGGGATCGGGGTCGAGCAGCAGCTACTGCAGGAGAATTTGCTGCCGCTGTGGTGTCCAGACCAACACCAGTTATAATAATTTGGAGGGAAGGGGGTCATATTTTCCATTCCAAGGGAGATTCCTGCCTTCCTTGGCAGACATCTGTCTTTCAAACCAGTGGGAAAAATTCCCATTTTCAAACAGATGGGAAATTCCAAAATAATTATATTGGGTATCACTAGTGTATTTTTACTAAAGAGTGTGCAAAATTGCTTAAGGGGTGGACTAGGTCTAGGGAGTGTAGTACTCAGGTCAGAAAAACTCAGTTTTTTCTTCTCTTAAGGCACACCTTTGGAACTGTGGAGCAAAGAGCTGTCAGTCCAGCTGTTAGTGCCAGTGTTGGAGTATAGCCCACACCAGTCAGGATCCTGTTACAAATCAATTGTTTTCAGTGGGGTTTTTTTTTGCTGAAGTCCCAGACAGGCTTTCTGGAAATCAGAGGACAACATTCCAGGAGACAATTTCTCTGTGTTAAGATAGCCCAAGGAGCTGGGCATTCAGCTGTGATACAAGGAAATCCTGTTTCTATTTCCTCATAGTTTAAACTCTAGCTGAGTGCATTCTACTTGTCCTCACTTTTGAAGGTCTCTGAGGCAGCTATTAATAGGTGACAGAAGAGGATAGGTCTCAGTTCTGGGGCAGAACAGAGAAATTCTTCAGCAGAAAGTTTTATAGGAGAAAAACTCCTTGCTCCTTCTAGAGGATTTTGAAAGTCTGAGTGAAATATGGGTTTGCTGTTCCAATGAATGACTTCTTGGTGGTGGTTTAGCTGACAATGCATTCTTGTTTTCTCTTTGGAAAGAGTCACACAGCTTTGTTTAATCAAAATGTAGCTAGCTTGATTCCTGGGATGTATTTTAGTCAGATTACAGCACATCATGCTACAAAATTTCTAGCACTGGTCATGCAGAGTCAGGCTGGTTTAACATACTGTACAGCATGTGTTGATGATGATGCCAGGCAAACCCTTAATTTTCTTGTATCTTATTTGACATGCAAATAGATCTTCACAATGTTCCACACACTGTGCTTTGAAAACTCTGCAAGGAGATGTAATAGAAAAACTTTAAGCTGTCTGCATTAAGGATATCAGTAAATATCCTCATCCTCAAAATTGTATTGCTTCTTAAAAATAATTATCACCAGTGATTCAAAAGACAAGACAGTTCTAAAAGGGGCAATGTAATCTTTCCTGGGGAAAGTTTAGAATAAAAGACTGTATGAATATAAAAGCAGTATGAAAAACAATAGGAAAAGTAGAAGCTGCAAAGTCACTATGATGTCTTTAAAGTGTCATCCCACTTACATCCCACTGTGTAGGGAAAAATATAGAGTTGTCAAAACTTCTTCATTTGAGGTGTAGCCCCTTCTCAGGACAGTGCAAGTGGAGAGGTTAGGAAATGCGTGGAGATGCACAGACCTTACCCAGGTAGGCTGAGATCTGTAACTGTTTTCCTGATCTGTTCTAGACCTGTTTCTCATGTCTTTTTCGAAATCTGACTTCTCACTATGTTGCCATTCCTGCTCAGCATAAAACTCATTTTACTAGAATTGGTATTTTAGTTGGGTTTTGTGGAAAGAGATGCTGAATGTTAGAACCTGGGCTTGTTTTTCCGGGCAAATGGGATATTTGGCTTCAAAGATGTAGCAGTAAATATTTGAAATAATTGTGTCATGATATCTATTACGGTGTAAGAAATGCTCTCAGAGTTCACTGCTGTACCTCAAAGCAAGAATAACATTGTAAATGTTGGATTTTACTAACAGTTACATGATCCCAATGGGAGTGAAAGAACTGGCATTTTTAAAATCAGCCCTCCCAGGCATGGCATTTGCTTCACTGGTTGTTTGGTCTTTGCTTAGACAGAGGTTTTTCCTCCCTTTTTGGGACCACTTTCCATTTTTGTTTCCCCATCTCAGAGAGAGTGCAGCTCGTGGGTTCGAGCTGCCTCGGGCCGAGTTCTGCCGGAGTCTGCCGGTCACCATGGGCTCCAGCAAGCCGGCCCAAATGGATCGGCTGCCTGCTCCAGGACAGGAGACTTCAGGAGCAGAGCCTCTCTCTTCCTGGCAGCTTCGGCTTCACAACCAGAGCCATCCATACAGACTGCATCTTGCAATTAGAAACTGCTTCACAGCGAATTTGCAAACTCTGCTGGCAGCAAAAGCAGCCAGAGGGCTCCTGGGGCCAGGCCACCCCGTGCTGGTACTGACAGAGGGGTCCTTTTCCCCCATCTCACACCACAAGTGCAGAGCACAGCAACAGCAGCAGAGTCTGCCAACAGCAGGGGGAAGCAGCAGCAGACCCCACATGAGCTGGCAAAGTGTCGGCTTCTCCCCCAACACTGCGGGTTGCAAGATCTGAGCAACCCCTGATGAGCTGTGCTGCACCCACAAAGGAAGCAGAGGGGCCTTGCTTTCGGTCTTCAAAGGCTGTTTATTGTCTCTTATCATCACTTTCCAGCCTAGGATAGCACAGGCTCTGCACTCTTGAAAAACATCCCAGCAAGAGCCACGAGAAGCTCAAAATGTCTGAATTTATACAAGATAAGCAAACCAATTACTTAACACCACTTACTTCTGATGCCTGGAGGAGCTGGACCAGAGGCTAGATGGAGTTGGGGAATAAAGGATATTTATTGAGAGGTCACCCCCAGACAGCAGCAGTGCTACAAATCAGGCTCTGTCTGGATGGCTCCAGAGATGGAGGCCAAAGGGAGGGGGGCCAGTCCCAAGGTCACACTCTTTTTGTATGTTTGGGTCTGTTTGCATACAGGAGCTTCATTTGCCCGCCCTCTTCCTTCCACGTTGTTTCACTTCCAGCCTGAAGGTTGGAAAAGGTGTCCTTGAGTTCAAATCAGAGTAGGATTGTTGTGTCTTCTTCACCCTGTGAAAGGATCTCAGCAGCCTGAACAAAAGCCACACACCAATGCAGAAAACCCAAAAGCCCAAGGCATCACTTTAAATGTCTGTTATTATTACTTTACTACCAATAACTAATTATTTGTCTGTTCATGTAACATTGGTGCTGCAGCTAATTCAATCCAATAATTTTCTGCTCCCAACACTGCAGAACATGGAGTAGGTGAAGGAGAAGGGAAACTGAGGCAAAGCCCGAAATTCTCCATCTTGAGTCTTCACCTACATCCATACTATCTAAAACCCAAATATACATTTTTCACTAAGTGACAAACTATTAACTAAATTCACACACTGGTTGCTTTCAGGCCATTAAAAAGCGTTGGAAGCTTTTTCCATGGACAGAGGTTAAAAGGATACTTTCCTGAGGGTCAGGAGAGCCCAGGACAGGTGGAGAAAACACACAAGAGTGTCCCTGATTCCCACAGCAAAGCCTCTGCCTGCTGCTAGAGCTGCTCTGTAAAGCTCCTGCCTTCCCAAGAGGGATGTGGGCATCCTGTCCCTTTGTCCTACAAGCCTGAGGCTGTCCCTGCCTTGTGCCATCTCAGGAAAGGCTGTTTCTGACATTTTGGGTCTCTCTTTTCACCTTGGGGATTCATGAGTTTTTAGCAGTTTTGTATTTAGCAGTTATTTACGTTTTTCCCTGAGTGGTGGCATTCAGTTTTTCAGTAAACTCTTACTTTTTCACTTGTATCTACTTGTGTGTTACTCCTTAGGGATGAATTGGAATCAAGGACAAAGTCACTAATTTCAGGGTGCCCATCTCTCTAAACTGTCTTAAACCAAGACACAAGGATAGTTTGAACAGTTGTTCAAACAAATTATTAATTCTGTCGTTCAGGCTGTTAAGCTGGGTCATCCTTTGATATGTGCTGTGGTATGTGTGTGTATAAAGGCATAATGTGCTGCTGAGCAAATTTAGGTTGTATTTTCATCTGTGTGTGTTGGACCCACTTGAGCACTAGGAAAATACTGAGCTCTTTGGAAGCTTCTACAACACCTGAGTTAACCTTAGTGGGTGTTAACAGTTTCTGGAGTTGCTTTAAATTGCCTCTATGTGACTAGTGAACACAATGAGTCTGGCAAGGCCATTTTGGAGTTTTATCAGAAAAGTGCTTCTGAACTTAATTAGTAAAAATTAGTTAATTTGAAAGTTAATTATTGCAAGATTCTAGTTAATAGAGTTTATGGGGAGGGGAAAAATAGGTAGCAGAAAAATGCTTTATTTAGGCTCTTCTTGCAAACATAGATACTGATTTTTTTTTTCCTACCTTCTACCTGTCAACTAAATACCTCTATAATTAGGCTATTAGTTGGGCATGGACCAGAGAAGGAGAAGGAGGGGGCTGGATTCTGTCCCTCTGTCTGTGCAGAAATGTGAGCAGAGACAGGGTTCCTGGGGCTGGGAGCTGGAAGGGTGCTTTGTTGCTGCCTGTTCTCATCCTGGTGACTTAACAAGGTTTTGCTCTCTGTTGACTTTGACACAATCAATTACTCTGGTTCTAGAATGCTGGACTCATTTTCAGGGAAGAGCTCGGTCTCATTCATCATTTGTCAGTAGCATGCTAGATGGAAGAGGCCTATGACAAAATCAGGTCTATCCCTGTAGTGACTCAGCTGAAATAGGATAATTGGATCTGGGGGAAGAAATTTCTTTTGCAGCTAAAGGTATCTAATGTGGTATTTGAAGAGCTCTGCCCTGTGCCCCTATGGATATTTTTCATGTACACTGCGAGCTGCTGCACTTCAAGTGTAGAAATACTGAAGCCATGTGGTTCTTGGCCTTCAGCATTCTTGCTCCTGGAGCCAAGCTGACTTTATTCTGTGCCCATATCTTGCACCTCCTAAAAGTGGTTAAAATTAGGAATGAGTGATGCATGGAAAACAGGAAAAAGAAATTAAGTCCTCTTGCGCTTTATTTGTGTCCACAGAGATGGGAACATCGCCACAGTGTCATGTTTGTATAAGACTCAGCAACTGACCACACACTGAATTAAAATTATTTTTGAATAACTGTACATGCTAAACTTGCCTGCTAAACATGGATAGAGTACACATATGGAGAGCATGACATTACTGAGGTTGATGTGTGTATCATGACTACTTAGTGCTAAGTTCTTGTGTTGGAACTTGATTTGTTTGCAAATGTTACTGATAGGTGTTAACTTGTGCATGACAGGAATGTAGATCTGTCTTGAAAATACAGTCTTTACAAGACACAAAAAAATTGTAGAACATCTAACATGGGTTGATTTTTTTTTTCTTTAAGGTCTTTAAAAATGTAGTTTGCAGTAGAAAAGCAGCTCTTTTATATAGTTACAAAATTCACCCATATGTAGTGAAATTTCTTTCTGACTTGGGATATGCATATGGATTAGATGGTGGCACACAACTTCATGTGCCAGCTCTGCCTCATTCTTTGTGAATTGTTGCAGTTCACGTTACATGCAGATTTAAGAGCCAAGGTAGATCGTGCTCAACAAAATTGCTGTGTCTTTGTTTCTCCCCTGCCTCTTTGATACTCATTAGGGTTTAGGTAGATTGACTCCTCGTTCATGAAGCAGTGAGGTAATTTTCAGCACTACACATGCATTTTAATCTTGCTGACAATTTGCAGCATGCTAATTTAAAGTGGAGCCTTTTCCCCCGACTTCCATTTTCAAGGGCCCTGTAGGTCTATTAAACTGTATTTGTATCTGTATGAATGCAGCTACTTCATTAGCATAAAACATTCTGAATTACAATGTGGAAGGTCAAGAATACGAGGCTTTATTCATAGCATTTCAGGAATGTTGGATTTATTTGGAGGGAGAGATAGAAAGGGATGGAACTTAGAAAGGAGTCTTGAGATGGCAAGTTTCAAGCTCCCTGAATATATGCATTCAATGTACAGGCCAGATTACTGTTTTCTGCCAAAAGGAATGTTTGTCAAACGAGCTATATAAATCAAGATCATTGGTGCAGATAGTTCTAACAATTGGTTATTTACAGCCAGAGTTCTTTTGCTTGCAAAGGAACTTTCCTGACATTAGAAGCATTATCTGTTTCAGTCTGAGAGACGTCCAAGAGAATAAAACACAACCAAGTAAAGCCAAAATTTATATGGTATCTGTCTGTAGAGCCTTACTTAAGATGGTCAGAATGTATTGCAAGTTAAGTCAAAGGTGCTGCCTTTATTTAATGGTTGGCAATTTGCTGGTAGGGAGGAAAACCAAAAACTCAAGAATCTGACAGGCTGTAAGTCATTTTTGGGTGCAAGTAACACCTTCTAATGCTTTTTCTGAAAAAACACCCCAAACCCAACAAAAACAAACAAACAAACAAACAAACAAACCACAAAAACCCCTTGAGGCAATACCAACACCAAACCTAAATGTTAATTATTTCAATAGCTTGCCACTATTGAAAAAATAGTTGAAGGCTTTGGTTTTCTTGTTTCAGGATTAAAACACCTGGTGGTGATAAGGAAGTCTTGCTGGTTATGCTCAAGGCTATGATTATACCCTCAGACTTTAATTAGACTTTTCATATTGATTATGAGGTGGAACTCATCACTGGAACTTGCTGGGTTCTGAGGAAGAATTTGTTTGGGGTGGAGAACATCAGAAACCCTTCAGAAGTGGTTTTTGTGTTGCGAGAACATGAGGCTTTGTCTTTCTGCTGTCATTGCACTCCACTGAGTTGGCTTTGGTGGCCAGAGAAAATATGCAAATTTTCCCGAGCTTTACCTGGAGGAGAAGCCGTGGCCAGGCTGCAGGATGGGCTCGAAGCCACCGGGTGGCAGAGGAGACTGAGCTAACCCAGAGCTCAGCGAGCGGCTGGCTTTGTGCTCCCGGCTGGGAAAGAGAGCAGGGATAAGGCACCTGAGCCCCTCGCTGGTATCTTCTAGTGGATTTTTCAGGAGCTGGAAAAGCATAGAGAAGGGAAGATTCCAGCAGATCTAGTAACAGACCGAAATATTCTGCTGGCCAGCTTAAATTGCTACACAAGTATTGCTTTGAGAAGGCAGTGCATAATCTAACACAGAGTTATAGGGTTGGCTTGAAATAACGTCTGTGTCCAAAAGCAGCATGTGCTTTCAGTCTTTGCCCCTTCTTTCCTCTTTGCTTCTTATCCTAAATTTAAACTATTGACTACTTTAAAGAAGGTGAAATGAAAAAAAAAGAGATCCAATTATTTCCTCTTCTTTGATGTACTGAAATCAGAAGTACTTTTTTTTATACAGTACTAGACTATTCCCACCTTCCTCTGCTGAACTCTGCTGCCTCTTCCTCCACTATCTCTGGCAAAGTTATATTTGCACTTCAGGATTATGGCTTTAAAAGAAAGTGGAAAAAATAAATTTTCCAAGTTGCAGCAAAGTTTCCTCTGATGGAACAGTTCTGCATTCACTTCATGCTTATTTTGCTAGATTGGTTTTAATTTGTTTTTTTTATTTAGTTTATAGTGAGAGATATTTGCGCTGCAGCTCATTACTTGAGGTCTCTGCATGTGTCTAGAGCCCACAAATTACCACTGCCCACCATGGAGCCTGGAGCTGAATGAAAGGCCTGGGTGACCTGGGTGAGGGACACAGTGGAGGAGCAGTGTTGTCCATTCTGCTCTCTCTCTGTGCCTTGGGGTGCACTGGTGCACCTGGCATATAATTTGAGAGAAGTTGCCCCATTAATTTACAGTGAACCTATTCAGCATTCTCTCTGTGCACATTTAGCTGTTAATATGAAAAAACCTGCAGGGCAGTGGCTGGTAAACGAGCAGCAGGCAGCTTGTTATTATGTCAGTAGAAAAGTCCAGTTATTATTTTCTTAGCATCCATGAATAATCTGGTTTCTCACTCCACTGAAAGTGTTAATTAGCCAAAACTGAGGTATGGGCACTGTGTGACTGGTTAACAACAGTTGCCTGGAGACCTGAGGCTGTGCAAGTTTGGCAGGAGTAACACCTTTTTAAGACCACACAGATTCCTAGATTGTAGCATACAGAAATCAAATAGCACGAGAAACACAGGCAGCACAAGTCACTGGAAGAAGAGGGTGCTAGAAAATAATTGTTTGCCTTGCATTTTGTTATTTCTGGTGTAAACTACTCTTCAAAAGCAAGCAAGGGGCAGTGCCAGTGAGCCAATGTTTTCCTTTGCAGGCAGAGCCTGGGACATGCACCCATTCCTCTTGTTCTGGAAATGTAATTTATGGCTGGACTGTTCTCTGATTCATAAAAAGCAGGGAAATCATTCATCTAGGGCCTGATGCTTTGATTGCCATGTGATTCCTTTAATGTTTAGAATAAAGCTTATCTGATAGGTGCTTACCCTTCTTCTCTCCAAGCTGCAAATTAAAGTAATTAGCAAACAAAGCCTGTTGTAGGTTTTCCATTGAAGCTGCAAAAATGCAAACAGACAGAGAAGCATCAAGGCACATTTTCCTTTCTTGTTTAAACATTATAAATGTCATTGATCATTTTATGGAATTAATCTTGCAAGGTTCAAAAAAACCCTAAGAGCAAAAATGGTGTGAAAAGGGTAGGCTGTGAAAAAAACCAGGGTGAATGTTAATGCAAGTACTCTGGTTGTCACTGACTCAAGCAAACAAGACACTTAGTGGTAGGTTGGTGAAGAATATTTCTGTAATAGAGAGAAATGAAGTGTGCAGCACAGTAAATGTCATCTGAAGAGCCACTTCCTGGGAATCATTTTTGTTTGCGTCATAGCCACCATTAAAAAAGGACATTCCTGTGTTTTTGTGCTGAGATTTCCATTCTTTGCTGTGAGCTACAGGGATGTGGGGCTTCCTGTGGGGAAATGAAACTTTCTAGGAAGTGGAGATGCTGAAGAAAGCAAAGAGTTGCTTCTCTGCATATGCAGAGTTTGGCTTGAAACAGCAGCCCAGAAAACAAACTCTGCAAGTTCCTCAGTCATGATTTAAGTTCAAATTTGTCTGGGAGAACAGCTAGGTGACTGATTTTTTTTCCACAAGGAGTTTAGAGGTATGTCCTTAGCTTTTAGTGTTTGACCAAAATCTGCCAGGTTGGCTAAAGACAGGTTGTTTGAACTTTCACAGCAACTTCCTTTGCTTGCTTTACTGCATTATGGGCGTGTCTACCACTGCCTTTCATTTCTGATAATTTTTAACTTATTTTCTTCTGGTGTCTTTTGTTCTTGGTTGGATTTAAAGGGTCTGCTGCTCAATCATGCTGAGCTCCTGCATTGTATTACAAAGAGCAGATGCTGCAAAACTGGGAGCTGGGTATGTGCTCAAGTGCCCTAAATGAGTTACTGCTGGACTCTCTCTCTGGGGGCTGGAGCAGTCTAAGGGAGCTGTGTGCTGACCCCTGTGCTCTTACACCCCTCTTTTGAATCCTCCTATGTGGTGCTATAGGGACAAGCCTGTCTGTGAAGGCCTTGTCCTTTGGCTCAAGGCAGGCTCATGCATGGTCCCACGAGCCAGGGTAAATGGCAAGGTTCACAAATATAAAATCAAAACTTGGCTTCTTTCAAAATGTAAAATCAAAACTTGGCAAGATAGTGCTTTTTACCATTTCCCTTAGAGCAAACTGCTGATTAAGCTTTGAAAAACTGAGCATGGAAGGAATAGAATACCACTGCTTTCTCTATGAATAAAACATGTCTTCATGCAATGACTGTTTTCTTGCCTAAGCTGGGGCTGAACTTGTTTTTATAGGTCATACTGTTGCAAATGTACCAAACACTGAAATTTGGGGGCAATTTCTGTATAACCACATAAATAATCTAATTAGCAGTCCAGATTTTTCCTGTTTTCTAACAGTGTTAAAGGCAGCTATGAAACACAACTATTTTTGTTATTATATTTGTACTTGATGTTAAATGAGTCATGAAGTGAGGCAGTGGATAAAGAAGTTTTAGAGGAGGGAAAACTAGTTCTCTACAGTGTCATCCTTATCTTCATTGAATGAGTCATCAACCCCTCCCTCACCATCAAACCAACTCCAGCTCTACAGCTGGAAACTTTAACTGGAAGCAAAGATGTTAAAAAAAATCCTACCCCTCCAAGTTACAGTCCAACTACTGCTGTGGGTGCAAACATTTCAAAATCATCCTTGTCTGAGTTGCAGCATAAACAATCTGTGCTCTAGCAGTGGTTTTTCACACTTATCTCTGCTGATGAAGCATGCAGGGTTTTGAATCTACCTGACTTCTTGTTCAAGTGTGTTTTGTTGTGATTTTTGGTTACTGAGTTATTACTGTTTGATGGGAGATACTGTGGGAAAAAAAAAGTTGCTATTATAAGAAAAGCAAAAGCCAAAATACTCCTCAAATGAAGTGTCTTATCTTCCCTTCTTGAAGACTGCTTCAGAACCAGGCTACATCCTTTTTTCTGCAATTCTTATTGGCAAACATTGCAGTGTTCTAGAGGCCAAGGCACTTCAAGGGCAATAAATTTGTGGAAGCTAAGAGGTGGAATGATAAGCCTGGCCATGAGGAAAAAGAAGTGAGGTTATTAAGATTGTTATGGGTGAAATTGTCGCAGTTTGGTGACGGCAAAAGAAACAATAATCAGAGAAGTTGTTTATGTTTAAATTCTCAAGGTGCTAGTTTCACTTCACAGGAAAGTTCCCTTTTAAAATTTTGCTTCAGGTGTCTCAGTGGCAGCTGGTCTGATCTGGCAGGAAGATTTTTCAGTTCAGCCTCTGATCCTATTGCTCATTCTGCCATCAATTCTCCTGAAACTGGTTTCCTCAACTCATGTTCCTCTCTTCCCACATGCCAGCCAAACACCAGGTACTGAACTATGCAGCAAGAGTGGGTCTGCTTTAGGGTGTTGCTGCAGCTGTGGAAGTGGAATGACATTCCTATCACTTGGTCCCAGCTCACCCTTAGTTCCAGAGAGAAACACAAGAGGAAATCTGCTTTTGTGTTCTTCTAGAAAAATGGTGCCCATACTTGGATTTTTTAAAGGAAAACTGCATTGTTCTACTTGCACTGCCAGCTCTGAGATACTTGCTCCCCTTTCTTCCACATTCTTTGGTACAGCTCTTATTAAAGAGATGAAAGGTCATTCTGAAATCAAAAAAATTCCCACTAGATGGAGTGTTGACAGCAGGGCTGTCCTGTTAAGGGATACATATTTCCTGACATACACGGATGTTCTCTGAAACTCTCATGTAGATCCAGATCTTCTCCCTGGCCAAGATTTTTCTGACAGCTTAATTGAGATGCTAAAACAAGCATCCTAAATTTTAGAAATCTAATTTCTCTTGGGCATGGTTTGAAGCCATCTCCTATTTAGATGGTAAATAAAACCATGAATGAAGTGCTAATGATTAACATTTACCTTGGCAACAAACAAACAGCTCATTATTTTAAAAAATAAGAAAAGCTCCCTTTTCCTGGATCAGAGTGTATTTGGATGGGAAGGTTTGGAGAGGAGGTGAAAAGTATCAGATGCAGCCCTTATTTTATAAATTTAGTCTTACAAGACAGATTTTCTTCACGCTTACAAAGCCTGTTGATTGATATGGCAGAGAGATGTAGCCTGCATATATGTGTGTGAGTAATATCAGTAACCCATTAACTGCTGCTGCCACAAGGAGAGCTGAGCTGGTCATGGCTTTGTGAAACCAAGGTGGAATTTGGGGGATGTGATAGCCCCATTGACACATTAATGGGAAATGGAGGTGCAAACATAGTCTGGATTGTGAAAGTGAGGTGGTTCCAGAAAACATTGGCATTTCTTTTTATGCTTGAACGAAGCTCGCGTTTGTCTGGATGTCACTTAGATTTGTATGGTGTCACTTGAGAAAGGAAATATAGAAATTTGTTGCAAGTCTTTTCAAGGGGCAAGAAGTGATGACAAAGAACCAGGGAAGAGAAAACCATTCAGAATTGTTTGCTAATGATTGTTGTAAGAAATTTATTTCTGTAGGAGAAATACTGCGGGAAGACTGACTGTACAAATTAAATCTGTTAGTGACAAAGTTAAATGAAAAAGAAATCATTGCAGAAAAGTATGGAACAGTCATGGAATGGGTCTTGGATTGCTCTAAAGCCTTGAAAACAAATCTCTGCCCAGTCCAGGGCCAAGAACCATTATATAGTATAAGTTCCTCCTGGGGGAAAATATTGTAATTTTTTCAAAACTCTCAGTAGCTAAAGAAGAGCAAAAACAATTTTAATGAAACAGAGATAAAGCTGGTCCTCTACTAAACACAAACAGCAACCAGTTCAACTCATGGGAATGGAGGACATTGGAGACCACGAGCAAGTTCCGCATGGACTGTGAGTGGCTTGCTTTTAAAAAGCCCTGACCTAGAGTGCAGAAAAATTAGTCAGATCCAGAAAGGGCTAATATTAATAAATATTTAACAGGTTGAGGACAGCGTGTTTCAAACAAAGTCACTAACAGTGGCAGGTGGAACAACTTAAACTCTTGTTTCTTTCCGCCTGAGAACATTTAAACTGAAATATACTGCTCTAAGTACCTAGATATATTAGTGGCTTACAGGAATGGTGGACTCTGTCTGGATGTTTAAAGTTTTGAGTTTTTTGAGAGGGTCATCCCACCTTTCTTTTCAGCAAGGCCAAAGAGGAATGATGTAAATGATCTTTCTAAGTACTTTCTTAAAGTCTTTTTTGGTAGAGTATTTTAAATAGCATAAAATATTGCATGACTTAGTATGCAACAATGCAAAAATCTGCTCATTTGTAGAGATGATGTCTCCAAAACCAGCAAAGTTTCAGCCTTGGCACATGTGGAGGTTATGCAACATCAGAATATAAACCATTTAAAGATTTCCAGGTATATCCTTGCAAGCTGATGAGCAACAATTTACTTAGAGGTGATGGTTTTCCATCAGAGAGCAATAGAGCAGAAATACAGAATGGGTAAATGTTTGCAGGAGAACAGGAGGAAAATAAGTGTGTTTGTGATAACTGCTTGTCATGAGCTGGCTGATGAGGGCAGCCAGCAGATGTCATAGAATATATTGTTTTTGTTCTTTCTGCAGCCTGTTTTCGTATCTTAGCTAAGTGCATTAAAGCCTTAATTCAGATGCGGTAACTCTGCCTTGCATCACTTCATGCTGGAAAAATAGATCTTTCCCAGTGAACTAGAATGAACAGATGCAGTTTCAAATAGCCAGCAGATGTTAGAAGCAAGTGAGCAGGAATCAGTTTGAGGGGCCTGTCTGGGGGAGCCAGGTCTCCCTGGAATTAGGAGGCAGGGAAGGAACTGCTGAGGATTTTCCCAAAGAAATAGCAAACAATGCTGTACTGCCTTTTTCTTAGCTTAGATGAACAAGGTCCTAATAAATTCCAGAAACCTTTTCTTTTACACCTCCCTTTGGGTTTTTTTTGTTTATGATTTTTGCTGTTTGTTTTGCAGCCCAGGTAAGACTCCTAGCGTGGATATATATTTAAGGCATAAGAATGGTCAGTAATAAGGCTCCAGAAGTTATCTAATATCTAAGAACAAAGTAGGTTTTCTGTTACCTCTTTGCAGAAGTAGAATGAGAGAAGATAAGTGGAAATAAGGGCCAAATGAAATAAACAGCAGAAAGAAAAATGTAATTAGTGTAACTTATTTTTTGCAGCTCTAGAAGAGCTGCTTCTTCCTGCCCAGCAGTTTCACGAAGTTTTTATCAATCTCTGGATTACTGCAGGATTAAAAACTGAAAATTACTGTTGTGTGCAAAGTGCTATCAATGATGCAGATTACCTGGTTCATTATTTTTTATAAGGTATTACATGTGGACCATTAAGAAACTCAGTAGTTTATAGAAATCCATTTTCAGTCTGCTTGTGAGACCATGCTCATTGTTGTTCTGCTCTGTTTCTTTCAGAAAAGATGTTACAAATAATGTTATTCTTCTTGAAGGAAAAGCCCAGAATCATAGACCAGCAACGTTAATCAGGCAAATTTGACTGTGCAAGGTGAGAGTACAGAATGGACTTTAAAGGAAATACTTTGCTTTTTTGCTATTACATACTGATGGAAAAGGCATAGTCATTCACCCTGGGCACTAAGGCTCCTGGCATTAAAAGGTGAAGGTGGTAAATCATGGAAGATTTAACCCCTTACTGATTACAACAGGAATCACAGAACAGGTGAGGCTGGAAGGCAGCTCTGGAGACCATTTAGTCCTACCCCCTCCCCCCAAGCAAGGTCAATTAGAGGTTTTTCATGGCAGTGCCTGGTTGGATATTGTCTCTCTCCAAGGATGGATGTTCCACAGCTCCACAGGGCAGCCTGTTCCAAGCTACTGTCACCCCTGATCCTTTTTTTTTACCATTTCTTGTTTAATATAGAATTTGCTGCACTTCAGTTTATGCCCATCTTATCCAGTCATTGAGCACCTCTAAGAAGTGTCTGGCTCCCTCCTTACTGACTGTGCTCTGTCCTTCTGCCCTCCTTTTATATCCTCACTGATACCCCTAAGCCTCCTTTTCTCCAGCTTTTCCCATTCTCTCCCTACATGTCTGATGCTCCAAGACCCACTCATTTGTAGCTCTCTACTGGCCTCACTCCAGGATATCTGTGTCTCTCAGAACTAGGCCTGGCAGTGAAGATGTCAGTGACACTCTTCTAAATGGTAGCATGGTATTGAGTGGAGGTTGGCTATTGTAAACAGAGAGGAAAAGAGAGACTGAGGATCAATATGATGCTTGCCATCAGTTAAACACAGTCAGCAGAAACAGAGTAGAAAACTATCTCATGGCAGCCTTATTTTATTTTTGAAATAGAAATGCTAAGTCTGGAGAGTATGCTGATTGTGCTATTACTTTCGTTATTGAGAAGCTGGGGGAATTATTCTTGCAGCAGGATCTAAGATGAGCCTAGCTTCAGTAGTGGTGCTTCATTCACAGCCAAAAAGACAGTGTGTCTTCTGAGTAATTGAAGTTACGCCACAGGTTCTTACCACAGGAAAGAAAAGAACTCTATGCAAATATCTGTGGGAAGATATATAAATGATTTGGCATTAAATCTATACTGAGTCCAGCCCAGCTTCCCTGATTTGACTTGTAGCTGATGTTAAGCTGTTTGGCAAGGTTTTTCCTATCACTTTATTGTAGTGGTCCAAATTTAATTAATGCTGTTTATAACAGTAGCTTGGTCCAATATGAGCTGTGAAATCCACGTGGTTTTCATGATATTGCAACTACTGTCTTGAAAGCAGAGAGTGGTTTCCAGAGCAAAATTAAATACAATCAGATCTCTTCCAGGATCTATGCCTCTTGACCTGATTCATTGCTGGGAGACCAAGTCATCCCAAGCTCTTAAGATTATGGAGCTTAGCTCTGCCATACTTTTCTGCACCCCACTGCTATTACTTGTGAATGGTAAAGAGAGGAGATGCTTTCCCTTCCTTCCAACAGAGAAATTTCTTTCATTTGGGAGAAGACCTCAGCTTTGTTTCCCTACAAGCAGTCTAGGCCGCAACACATCAGTTCTGCAATATCTTAAGTAGCATCTTTCCTGAATGGAGCTTCCCTATGGCATTTACCAATCAAGCACAAGATTGTCTTCTTCCAGGGCTCTTACTGTAACTAAATTTTCAGATTGCATTGAAGTGGCATTTTGTAAAAAGGTAACACCTTTGTTGTCTGGGAGATGGCAAAAGTTCTGTGCACTTATTTTTGCAATGACTCCTTGTTTCTGGTACCAGTGGCAAAGCAAATGGTACCCAAAATGGGCAAATCCTGCTCAGACTGTCCTGTACCCAGGACAAGTCTTTTAAATAAAGTCAAACATCTAACTCCCAAAGGGAGAAATTGTTGAAAGCATTGTCTTTCCAATGGAATACAGAATTGTCTGTTAATCCAAGTGGAAATTGTCTGTCAATCCAAGCAGATGACTTGGCTGGCCTAGGGATAGTTTCAGTACGTAACTTGGTTGACAGACCTATGAGCAGATGCATGTAATTAGATGTGTTTTCAGGGCTCTGCACTCTTGTCTTGGGTGATTCATATTGATACTGCATTCCACATCAGTCTGTGCCCAAAAATGGTTACTGTGTAATTAAGACCCTACAGCTGGAGACCTTGTGTGTGTGGGCAGTGGCAGTGGTGGGGAGGGCAGTCTGGGTGCTTTGCTGTGTGTTGGCATTTTTAAAATTCCCCCATCTAGGGCTTTGTTGCTTTTCTTGTCTTGGCATTTGCTTCACTGGCTGTTTTTTCTTTGTTCAGGCAAAGGCTTTTCTTTCTGTTTTGGTTTTTTCCCTCAGTTTGGAGTAGCTGTCTTTGAGCTGCCTTGAGGACGAATTCCACAGCTGGGGTGATTTCACTGACAGACAGCAGCAGAGCAGAGTGACCCCCAGCCCCAGGCACCATCAGCTGTGCCAGGCTGGGGACAGGAAACACCCAAAATCTGGCCCCATCTCGTCCCTTTTGTCCTACAAGCCTGGGGCCATCCTTCCAAGCCTCATATTGGACACGGGTATTCCCAGCACTTTGGTCTCTCATGGTTTCAGTGGGGTTGTGAGGGTTGGCAGTTTTGATATCTAGCAGTTATTTACTTTTTTTCTCTCCCCTGCCTGATGATGTTCTGTTTATTAATAAATTGTTGGGGTTTTTTTGCTCTTATCTATTAGTTATCATTCATTATTGGTGAAAAGGGATTGTTGGAATCCTTAAAGAGAGACTGCTAATTCCAGAGTGCTCTCCTTTGAATTGCCTCATACCAAGACAAATGTGTGTTCAGCTAAGGCTTGTACCTAGCCTCTGTGTGAATTGATTACCATAAACCAGAAAGAAAGAATGATTTCATCTTTGATTGAATGTGTAATACACCTGGCATTCCTCATAACACAGATTTGTCATGTGTAAAACCGCCACGTTTTCTCATTGTAGACTTCTTGATTTTGACAGAACATTGTTAAGGGACTGTAAACAATTGAATAAAAATCCACAGAAAATCCAGGGTTTATATTTGCCTGATTTTAACCATTTTATTACAAGATTGGTGAATGTACATTTTGTGTGTCTGTGTGTAATTCAAGTGCCCAGATCCAGCTAAACCCCTGGGGAAAACCAAATATCCAAAGTACAATTTTCATTTTTCATTTTATCTAATAACTATTGATGAATGTTATTAATATGGGAAATGTATGACAGTGCTGTCATCAGTGTCTTGCTGCAGTAATAACTTGTGTTTTCTCAACAACATACATGCAAGTGCATGATGAAGTGTGTTTTTGAAATGCAGAGGTGCTGTAAAACTGGAGAAAAAAATTCATCTTGTTTATATAAAATTGCTCTGTCTACAACAGATCTGAGTAAGACTAATCATTCCTTTTGTCCTCACAAAGCTTGCCATTTTCTTGTTTACAATTATTTAAATATGAACCCTTCCTGAAACACAGTTTATGAAATGATCAGGCTTAAAAAAGTTATCAAAATCAAGCCAAATCAATGTTCCTCCCCCTAGGCCAAAGAAAAGCTGCTCAGACACTATTCATTCTTCATATGTGCATGCCATACATGTCCACAGTAAAAATCCACGTATCTACCTATTCTTGTTCATGTCATTTAAAAATTGTTATGTATTTCTGATGGCAGGTTTGCTAATGGTAGCATATGAGGACAATGCTGGGAAAAGATTTATCAGCTGATGTTGGTGATAATTCACAGTGGTTTCCCTGCTAACAAAACAATTTGTGTAACTGATGTCCCTGGTACCTCTAAGGCTGGAAAAAACAATCATCAAGACCCACACATAAAAACCACATACACACCCACCCACACATGCACCCTCCTCCACTCTCACTCCCCTCAACAATCCCCACAAAACCCAAAACTCTAAAAAACCTGACAAACAAAACAGCTCACATGTTTGACCAGCTGAAAATTTTCATTCAGATACAAAGATCTTTTGTGTGCTCAGTATTCCCAGTATCTTCAAAAGGGTGAAGTGTTTCCATGTAGGAAAGAAAAGCTCAAGAGCATTGATTTAATGTAGAGTAACAGAAGCAGTCTTTAACCTTGTGCTGGGACTAAAGTAGCTCTTAAGGATTTTGGGGGTCAGGAAACTCTAGAAGTTCTTGCCCTTAATCTTCCCCTGTTTCAGCCTCACTCTGAGATTAGGCTGAAAGACTGTGCACTGAGGACAAAAGTTTCTAACACAGTTTTCATGTTGTCCCTCCAACAACTGGCTTCCTGAGCTAGTAGACAGGGATGGGGAGCAGAATAACCCCCTTGTAATCCAGGCAGAAGCAGTCAGTGACCTGCTGAGCTACTTAGATGCTCACAAATCTATGGGACCAGAGGGGATCCACCCTAGGGTGTTAAAGGAGAAGGTGGAAAAGCTTGACGAGCCACTCTCCTTCATTTATCATCACTCCTGCCTCTGGGGAGGTCTTGGATGACTGGAGATGCCAATGTGATGCCCAAAAGGAGGATCCAGGAGCTCCAGGCCTGTCAGCCTGACCTCAGTGCCTGGCAAGGCTGTGGAATGGATCATGTTGAGTGTGGTCACGTGGCACCTGCAGGACTGCTGAGGGATCAGACCCAGCCAGCATGGATTTAGGTCCTGCCTGACCAGACTGATCTCCTTTTATGACCAGGTGACCCTCCTGGTGGGTGAGGGGACTGCTGTGGATTCTCTCTACCTGGATTTCAGCAAAGTCTTTGCTGAAGACTTTGGCACAATTCTGGAAAAGGTGGCAGCCCACGTTTAACAAGAGCTAAAAAGCCTTGTCTTGACTACTTTGAATGATGCCACCCTTGGCAAAAACTGATTTTAAGTTTAACTTTGAGCAGTCTTTCTGAAAAAATTTCTTTGAAACATTAATTTCTCTAAAAGTAGTTAACCAGTAGAGTGGATTTTTTTAAGATGCAGATTATTGTGTGCACAGTAGTAAACTGCAGAAATAATAATATGATTTAGTCATCATCACAGGGACACTTTGAGAAAGTTTTCATGATATTTAGTGCTTTGGACTGGAAAATCTGATCTTAAGTTTCAATACCACAGTTTCTGACTTGCTGCCATGAGCAGCAGGCTCTAAGGAGGGTACAACCAGCTTTTAAGAGGCATATTTTTGTTTTCTTGGCAGCAAGTTTTATGTTTTAACAATACTAGAAATTATTCAAATTGAGATCTCAGATGTGGACTACATAAGAAGAAATGATGAGGGAGAATCTGGTTAAATATCAATTCAGTATCAAAGATAGCTGAGAATAAAAAAAAACAATTAACCCCAGGTGTGTTTCTTCACATGGCCACCTCTAAAAGGGCCCTGGAACAGGAAAAGAAGAGGAAATTCAGTAGAAAATTATGTGTCAAACTGCATTAGCTGCACTACCCTGGAAGAGTATGGAGACATAGAGGTCAATATAGCAATGAAGAAACAGCAGGATGTTTCATGGCATCTTTTCTTCATTTAGATTAATTTTTAGTAGATTGAAGCGTTCCTGACTTTTCTCCCATATAAGGTGCAAGTCAATGTTGTATTTAGATACTGTGAACTGTTAAAATATTTGTCTAATGTCCCTGCTCTTACATCTTCTTTTACCTAGTATATATGGTCTGAGCTGGATGTTACTGCTTTTCTTCCTGCGACTTATCTGGAGTTCAGCTAAACCTCACTTGACAGTGAGCTCTGAATAGGGAAGCTTCAGGGGATTGGAAATCTCAGTGAAGGTTTTAAGAGTTGAAGTTCTTTCTGTAAAAGGAGAGCACTCATCTGCACCGTTTTGCTAATTGTACTGTGATGAAAAGTATCAAGGAAGAGAAATTGGTAAGGAAAGGAAGCTTAAAAACAAAACAATAAAAAAAGCCCATAGGTTTCCCTAGCAACAGTGATTTATACTCCTGTAGACCAAGACTGCTTTTTGAGAATTTGCCCAAACCCCAGAATCAATGCACTGCATTCCTCTTGAGGACATGGGAAAAATAAGTAAAAGATTTTGCTAACCCTGGGCAGGATGAGAAATGAAAGGCCCAAATAAATGCTCTCCAGGGATCATTTACTTCAGACTTCAAATTTTGAATCTTCAAGCAACCCACTGGAAAATGTGAGAATTCATTTTGCTTTCCATGCTGAAAATGAGAAGAAAAGACAGAAGTTGTACATAACTTTGTTTCCATGTGATAATTTTGATTTCCAATTCCCTGCAAGCCATTTGGTTCTTTTTAGGATATTTCACTTTCATCATCTTTCGCTGCTAAGGGTTCTCTACTCTGTGGCTATGCACTGAGTAATATTTTTCCTCAGTTCTCCTCCAATGGTGCAATGGATAAGCTAAAAGCAGTAGGCAACTGGAAATACTGAACTCTAGCAAATGCCTTCCTTCTCAGTACTGTAGTTAGTTGCAGGTGCTGAGCTCATATTTTCCCACAGCTCCTCTTAAAATAGTCCTGAAAATCTGTGACAGCTGAAGTCATCTTACAGAAGTTCCAGATAAACAAAACTATTCCTTAGTATTTGCAGGATCTGGATTTCTGGCTCCTGGGATAGTTTTATACTACTGAGAGTAATTTTTACAGCATAAAATACAAATTTAGTTGGATCTCTAGGATAAAAATAATTTGCTTCCCTTGAGGAGTAGGATAAGACATCTAGATTTTTCAGGAATATAATTTAAGGGTTTGCATTTGTTTGTTTTTTTTATTTAGGTGCCTAGAGAAGGATGCATGCTCTCCCAGTTGTACATTCATGGAAGTCTTTGGCATCCATATCCTTCCATTACAAATGACAGCATGATTACAGGAGTTAAAGAAAAAAAAAAGTATTCCAGAGTTTAAATTGGGAGGTATAATTAGAGTCTTTCCATCCCTGTGGCATTGCAAAAACACCTCCATTATCTAAGTTGCCTTGGTACACGCTGTGCACGTCTCCTCGTGCTCTAGGTTTGAGAGGCAGCCTGTGACTGCACTTTGTTAGCTGCTAGCCCTGAATACTGACCTAAATTAAAACTTCATATGCACAGGGACAGTGCCATGCTCAGCTGTGGTTCATGGGATGATGTAGGATAACGGGTTGCTATGGTGAACACTGTGGTGACGACAAGCTGCGTGATGTCAAGCTAATATGAGGTGGTTTTAGCAAAATGAAGGAAATATGTTGAGGGACATATTAGGCAGATATTTTGGTGAATAATGCTCTTTATAGCTAATGAAAAGAAATGCTATTCTACCTGCATTACTTCTCTTTGGATACAGAATCCAGACCAGATGGGGCTCATGTAAATCTGTGGCCATTCGTTCCGATCGGTGTGCTCAGACAAATGGGGTCTAATTGATGGAGAAACATCCTCATTTCATTTTCTGCAAGCAATTTATAAATTTCCTAAGGTTCAGCTGAATCACAGATGCTTCTGTGAATGGAATGATGTTGTATTTAGAGAAAAACACAAGTGTGTCCAGGGAGATATCCCCATTTTTGTTATCCAACTTTCCTAAATTGCTCCTCTCTTGAGAGGTATGCAGTAGAATGTCCCTCAGTTCCCAAGATGTGTAGAAGTACAGTGACTTCTAGTGGATTCACACTAGGTATTAAACTATAAAGGAGGGGCATACAGAACATATATCTGTTGTTCAAATGAGCTAAGATAAGCTTTATTTTTATTAGTGCCTGATTCCTCATGTAGCAGAAATTTTTTTAATGTGTCCCATTCTGAATAGGCAATCTTCCCATTCCTCACTTCATCATGATTACAAATTAAGGTTTTGTGACTATTTTTTAGCCATTTTGTCTTTTTCAATACAGTTGTGAATAAACAGTGAGAGAAATAGTGCAGTAAATGAAAGCAATTATTGTTTTATTTCTGAGGAACAAAGATATTGGGAGATGTTGTCATCAAATAACCAAGTCACAACATAAAACTGCTTAGAAATACACTTAGTAAAGCTGAGGGGGCACCGTGACACTTGCATGAGGGTTTTATATTTGAATTTAACTTGAAGTTTTTGCTTGTAGTTATTAAGCCATTTTCTATAAAGGGTTCATACCCTTGTAACGGTCAATTTATGAAGGAATAACAGCCAAAAAATAGGTATGTGGGCTGCAAAATGGGAGCACTAATAGTGGTCTAAAGTTCTCAGCAGAAAATGTGTGTAAAATTTGCTAGACTCTGTTAGAATACGAGAAGTTTATTGGTGTGGATAAAATGGTGAAAGGGCAATATAACATTTAAAGGATATTTATTATAATAATTGTTCACCCATTAACCACATTTTTTTCCTGAAGATAGCTATACACAAGCTCAAAGCATGATATCCTCTTTTAAAATTTTCTTTCTAATGGTTGAAAAAAACTTACACTTTATAGTTTTTTTACAGCCTAAGCTGATTTCTTCTCTTGTGAACTCTTAGCTGGGTTGAGAGAAATAGCTGCAGGTTTTCTTTAGCATTTGACCTTTTGTCCTTTCACACATCACATTTAATTATTGGTATAATTTTGATCTGGAAAAATATATTTCCAAGTTTTCTTTCAGATTTTTTCTGTCTGGTTTCTAAAGTTTTTTTTTTGGTTTTTTTTTTGGTTTTTTTCCAAATGGATTCTTCTCAGCTCAGCTGCATGCTGGTTGAAGAACAAAGATTTTAAATCCATAACAAATAGATGGCTGCTGTATTGCCTCTTCTCAAAAGAATATTGAAGCTGGTGGAGCTGAGATTTAATGACTGCTAGGAACATTTCATTAAGGTGTCCTTGTGCTTACCCTTTTTCTGATGGGATGTTTGCCCTCCTCTAGTTTCTCTGGATCCAAGGGTTGGCTCAGGTAGGGAGGAAAATTTCACAGTGGGTTGTGACTGTCTCAAATCATCATCACTGGGAAGAATATGATATATTTTTAAAAACATCTTCTAAGAAGTGTTCTTACCTTGCTTTTTCTTGTCTGTCTTGCATTTCCACATTACATCTAAATTACCTACATATATGGTAAGTATTGAATTTACTGGTTAATTATTTGTTTATTACCTCAAAAATGGTTAATACCTACTTTTCCCAGTTCTTTGTGGCTTTTTCTACTTTTGTATCTGCCTCTTGTTGAGTTCTTTATATCCTTGGGTTCTCCAGTGCCATCCATATCACCATGTGCTTCTATGCCTTGCACCAGGGGATGTCTGTGTGCGTAGTTTTGTTTGGTTGGTTTTTCTCCATTTCTGGCTTGGTTTTTAAAGAAAGAGCAGTTTGTTCATGTTTAATATGCCTTCCACTGAAGGTGATGTGTGGCCTCTGCAGAGCAGCTGCTGGGATGAACCAGCTAAACTTTTAGTGCTTGACCCTCCCAGCCCTGACCCCAAATGTTTACAGGAGTTAAAGGGAGACTCTTCTGAGTCATTCCATGCAGGAGAGATCCTCTGTTCCCTTGGGAATATCCAGTGGCAACTATTCACACAATGGAGATAGTGAAGATCAGCTAGTATCATTGAGGGAGGCCATAGTTAAAAAGTCTCTTTGGTGACTACCAAAACCCTTATGGGTTATAACAGACCAGAGCACTGCATTTTTACCAACTCAGAAGAGAGGAACTAAGGAATCTGAGAAACTTACTTAGGAAAACTGTAGAGTAGTGCAGGCTAAGGCACAAAATATACTGATGTTACAGTGATGGTAGCTTAAGAACAAGTTATATATGATTTCTTCCCATGACTAAAAAAAATCTATCCTCTCCCTGAAAAAGCATCCCTCTCTCTACAAGCTGCAACACCAAAAATACCATAAGTAGAATTTTAAGACAGAAGTTAACAGGATTGGATTAAGGGAGAATTAGGCTATCAAGCAAACTGACAGATGGCTTTTCCTCCACAAAAAAAGAGCAGAGAAGTAAAAAATATTGTGCCAGCCTCTAGCTGTTGAAATATCAGGGATGGGATTTCTCTCACTTTTCTTTCTCTACCTCCTGTTTTTCCACCCAGGCTGCCAGGTTAATTTCCTGGATACCTACATCTTGGGTTGCTGCCCTCAAAGCCTAACAAGCCAGTTGGTGCCAGCCATTGTTCTCTGCCCAGATGTGTGGGAATAAGGCTGGCTTTTTCATGTGTGGCCTGGTGGAAGTTTCAGAACAGCTGCAGTAGCTTGGGCTGTGGGAGTTCCTCCCTCTGCCAACTCTCTGCTGCACAGCCCTAGGCAGTGTTTGAAACAGGCCAGCACTCAGGGCACCTTTCCCTGTTCTTGTCCATGGATTTTCGACTATCAGTCTCCTCCTGTTCGCCCTTCCAAGTTATCCACTTTCTGCCATCAGCTGCTCTCTTCTTATGTCTCATATTCACTTCCTTATTCTCAGCCTACTCCAACCGAGTGACATTATTTGTAATAGTGAGGAGAGATGAGAATGAGGACCCAATGGTGTTGTCTTGCACAATATTTTCATGGATAATTGGAAATAGGAGAAATTTAGTTAATTAGTTAATTACTATGCATGCTTTCCATACAACCCACCTTGCTTCACTGTGTGTAGCTGAGCCAGTGGAAAAAAACCGCAGGTGATTTCTGTGTTGTAAAAACTCTCAGTGAAAAAGAGTTTCTTAAGGAAGCTTGGAAGTCAAGGTGCTTTTAGGTTTATCTATTTTATTTCTCACCTCCTTGAAGCTTATGAGGAACAGAGATGTAGACTTTTGAAATGGTGGGTGCTTTATTAAAGAAAAACCACCACAATTCAGTCTCCTTTGGAGGAGCAAAATACATTTCTCTATTTAACCAGCACCATGTTGCATTTTGAGATTTTGGTAAACAGCATTGTCTGCCAAGTTTCATGCCTTGAAATTGTTGAAAACTTGAGTAGTGCTCTTAGCATTCAAATATGTGATGTATACACACGTGCATCATCCAAGTGTTTTATGGGCAGCCATACAATCTTGTTTGCAGGCTGCAATGTTTTAAATTTTGTTCCACAGTTTAATTTGAAAGTTACTGAAGGTCAAGTCCAAAAGTATTCTAAGCTTCCAAGACAGAATACCTCCTTAGCTTTTCCAATAAGAAATGTGACATGTTGTTCACATTTTCCAAGATATAAATCCACAGCTCTTAGCACCTTCCCTAGGAACCTAACCAGGTGTGCCCCTTTAGCAGCAGTTTGAAGGAATAGGTTATTTCAGGCAAGGGGTGTCATGGCAAGTGTTAGCTGGTGTCTGCTTTTTCTACTAAAAGAAAGCAAAGGAGAGAAAATGAGAGCTGCCAAGGCATGGCCTTTTATTTACAGAACGCCAGTGAATGACAGTATTTCACAGCTCAGTGTCACAGCCAATCCAGTCTTGTTTCCCGGGATAAGACACGAAGGAGATGCCTTGCAAAGAACACAGTTTTATTTGCAGGGTTGAGGGAAGAGGTAAATGGCCCAGGGAACTTGTGAGTCAGTACCTGAGATGCAGAGAATAGCTGTTTTAAGAGGATACTTGTTTTCTGTACCAAAGACTTCTTTCCCCTGTGACCTGACATGAAACTGAATGTCAGCAATCAAAATGTGAATATTTATTACGTGTCTCATCAAAATACAGAGATATCATTGTTTTTTCCTTCTGCCCAGGGCCAATAATCTAGTTCTAGATTCTACTTATTTTATTGAGACTTTTAAATTTTTTTTCTTTTCTGATGTAGAAATAAACTATTTTCAGTGAAGAAAACAGAGTATGGAAAGCTTAGATGACCTGGCAATTTATCAAGTGTTGGCTGCCAGGGAATGGGGCTCAAGAATTTTTTGTCAGGTGCTTTGAAAAACGTGTGTTTGCTTTCATAATGGAACTGGAGTGTAGGCGAGTGCATAAGGCAGGGGTCTAGCTACCTCTTTACATAGAAAACATTCCTAAGAAAACATGCTGATATGCAGAGAATCATAATTACTAATTATGGCAATTTCTGAAAGAGATGAAGATCAAATTTATCTGAAAGGAATGCAGTTCCTCCCACCTTTCTGCAGAAAGACATGAGCTAATAAGGAAGCTTGAGAGAGAGCTACAGGCAACAGATTTTGTTCAGCACCCGAAATTACTTCCAGTTTTGGCTTGAAAAATGTTAGACCTTGGTTCATTCAATTCACCTTCTGTCCCAAGCTTCTCTGTGAACTGTGTAAAATTTTTACCACAGAAAAATCTGACATAATATAAAAGGTTTCCTTCTTACCACATCAGGAGCTCTTGTGCCAGAGCCATCAAATTTAGTTTAGCAAAATGCAATGCAAATTTGTAATGTGGAGGTGATTGAGGACCCTGTAAATTTGTTATTCAAGCTATTGCAGAACATAAAGTTATTTTCTTAAAGTGCAAGTTCTCTGACTGAAAGTTGACTTGTGATGGTACATTCAGCTCTGGGAAGGTTTGTGCTGGGTTTTGGTAGAACAATCCTCAAGTATAAAATTAAGAGGATTACACAATGAACTCTTTTTGAACCCACACGGATTATTATTCCTGTTCTTGCTGTTTCCCCCTTGTAATTCATACCCCAACTTGCAAGTAGAAGTTTGTGGCTAAACTCTTTATATAAAGTGGCTCGCTTTTATGTTGCAGAGAAGACACAGAGGGCAGAAAAGTGTTTGAGTCTTTCCTCAATATAGCAGTTAAAGATTTTGCTCTCTTCCCTGCATGCCTGCTGTCATGCCAGGAGAAGTTTTGCAGTGAGTGGCGTACTCTGCCTCCCTTCCTGAGCCATTCAGTTGATGCTCCTTTATGGAGTGCATTCTTCAGTGCCAAGAAGCATCTCTTTTTCTACAAAATACTCCAAACTTGCCTGTTTTTGAGAGCCTGGGATATACAGGGATTTTTATTTTTGGCTGGGAAACTTGTTTGTGAGTGGGAGAGGGTAGTGTTGATTTAGTTGCAACATATATGTTGCCTAGAAAAATTTCTTCCTCTTAAATAAGATCATTTAATTTCTCTAGTAGGTATTTTCAGAAGAATTTTAAATCTCAAAATGTAGGAGTAAGGATAGATACTGTTATATATGAAAAATATTTTTTGTCCATTTTTCATTTCAGTTTTAAAGTGGACAGTAAAACTTTTGAAAAGCAAAAGGTAGATCTCTGGTGTCAAAAATATTTAATGGTCTTCAGCAAAAGCCTGCTCCTGCTCCTTTTAATTTTTTTAGTTCAGTGTGGATATTGATCATGCATTTTGTTCCTTTCGCCGTTAATTGAGGTCTCTTAAACTTAGTAATGGAACAAATATTCCTTTTACTTGAAAGCAGATTATGGACAAGGTTCATATTTTTTTAGCATTTGAATTGCCATTTATGGTTGTTCTTCTGCAAGTTTTAAACTCAGGTCATTATGGCACAGAATGCAAATAATGTATTATCCTTATTAAAGTGGAGGAGAAATGACATGTTTTTGACATTTTCCAGAATAGCTGCAGTTTTGCTGTCTGAAAGATCAAATCTGGATGGAAGCTGCAGTGCCATAAGATGAGTAGGAAGGAGTAAAATTGGAGAGATTTTAGGTTGTGGGGTTTTAATCATTTATAGGGACTGACATCTTATGTGCTGTTTTGGGAGTAGGTACCTGTTTTTCCAGCCCCAAGCACCACCTTTGTAGCTAATTGTGAAATGATTCAGCACTATTTCTCAGTATAGATTATTATATACCAAAATCTGGCACCCTGGTTTATGCCAGCCCAGGTACAACTTGTGCTTGCAGAAGGTACAGCTTTTGTTTTGGAAGGCAAGTTCTTGAGACAAAGGAATTCTTCACTGACCTTTACAGAGGTTTCAACATTCACTAGAGTAAATATCCTGTGCTATGGGAAGGTGAAGTGTTCTTTATATTTTTATTTATTTTCTCTGTGCTGAACTCAAAAAAGGAACCAGCTAACTGATTTTCTGTCTTAGTAACTAGTATATTAACATTTGTTTACAGCTGTGATTTACTGTTGGTTATTTTGTCAGACTACTTGTTTCTGTCTCAAGAAAATATTTATTACCACGTGTTTGTTCGTGCACACTGGACAGTCCTCTCTCTTTTTTCTCACACACCACAGCATCAATATTCAGAGCTAGACACTGCAAGGCTGGAAATTCAGATTTGAAAGTGTATTCAGTGAACTTTCCCCTTCCACAGGTGTCCCTGCACAATGAGAGAGCTTTGCCAGGCTTCACCACCTTGTTAGAAGTGCTGGCATCCCCAGAAGAGCGGCGAGTGATGTCAGTGGTAGATGCCTCTGTATGGTGCTGTTGATTAAGCTCATACCTGGGTGCTGTGAGATATTTCCTTGTGCTGTGTCATGACTCACTGAAACAGACTGTGCTGGGCAATTATTGCCTTCTCAGTCTGCAGTCCAGCACCCCCAGCACCAAAGCACTTCACTTTCTTTAAAAACACAGGTGCTGTAGAAAGGTTTCAGTTATTCTTCACATAGCTAGAAATAAAAGGCAAGAGACCTGAGAGCTGGGGAGGGAACAGACCAAGAGATATTTCTGATAGAAGAGAGGTGAGGGGTTAAGTAAGGAGAGCTACAGGAGGAAAGGGGTCTCTGACATAAACTTGGCTGGGAAGAAGTAGCAGCGAAAAAAAGACAAGTTTTCTTTAAAACAGACTACAGGTTCAGCAAGATATGATAGGTTTGGATAACCTATGAATAAGACATTAATTCCCACTTAGGGTTCACATGTTCCTTATGTGAAAGGGAACAAACACTTCAGGTTCCAGATACAGGACAGATATCTTCTTTATAACATGTAGCAAGATTTTCTTCTGTAGGTCTCCAGGTACTTTCCAGAGGAGGGATAGACCAACACTTTTCATTCCTAAACACCTGGTTTTTGTAAATAGGCATGGTAGCTTATCAGTAACTTGCAAAAGGAGTAATGACAGTAGCTGCAGTGTGCATGTTGGACCTCAGAGCAGGATTCTGTCTTCTTCCTGTCTGCACAGATCCACTTGTAGGAATGTTCACTGTGCATGACAGCTTCAGATAACCAGGCACTGGAGGGTTTTTCTATTTACCTTTCATGTGGCTGGAACTGCCTGCTAATGCAGGAAAAGAGAAGTGAGAATATGGACACTGGTATGAGTGAGGACGTGGCCTGTGGAGAAGTGCCTTTAGGTTGTAAAAGCACTGATTGCATCTCACTTTGTGTTTGTTGTATCAGTAGGACCTTAGCCTGGACACTAAAATTATTTTTGTGTGTTTCTGTATCCTAATATGGAATCTGAAGATGGAACTGCTCACAGCTAAAGCATACCTATGCTCTCAAGCCCACTGGGGCTTTCATCATCTAATTGTTCATTGTGCATGAAAAATTCAGGCGTGCCCCCAGGGGCTTCTCTGCCCTCCCGGGGACCCGTGGGCATCCTGCAAAGCAGAAGGGAGGCAGAAGGCCCTGCATGTTGATGTACTCCTTTTGTGAGCTTGCTGATAAGCTCAGGGAGAGATGCATTTCTGGGATACAGGGCAGAGAGGAGCAGGATGGATGAACTGAGAGCTCTTTTTAGATGAACATTGCCATGGAAACCATTGCCATTCCTCTGTGTTCACAGATATACGTTGGACACTTACCTCTTCTGGAGTCAAGCTCATCTATCAAATTTGTGATGCAGAAGTGCCTCAGAGATCCCTGGGCTGTGCCTGCAGGAAGTCAGCACTGCTTAAATAGGGCTGAACAACCTCCACAGCTGGGTGGGCTAACTAATGTCTACCTCAGCTCTTTGTGGTTTGTTGTGAGAGGGAACAAGTGTGGAGCCTTGTCAGGGCTGCTGTGATCCCTGCTGAGGAAGAAAGCCAGTCCAAGGTGTTTGGGACAGGGAACCTCTATCTCAGCTCTGGTTTTGAGCACCCTTTTGTGCCTTCATCTATCCAGCTGTAAAATAGCATGGGTATTTTGGAGGCTTTTTTTGCACAATAAAAGAGATTTTGTCAACAGCACTTAAGAAATCCTCCATAAAGCTCTCTGCAATAATGGAAGAATGGGCACAACACTTGAAGTTGTTACATGTGCTGAAGAAAAGGTGTTGAGCTCCTCTGTCCCTGCAGTCAATGGGGGTTTGCATGGCAGGGTTTCCACTCAGAGTCCACTTATGCTGGCTTATTTACCAAAGAAATCTTGAAATTCCCAACCATTCTATGCAAATTTTTTTAAAAAATTTTATTTCTTCTTTGTCCTTCACTTCACATAGGACAGGACAGAAGATGTGTTTGTATAAGAAGGTACTGGAAGCCTCTGGGTGGATTGCCAGTCGTAAACATCCCTCTTCTGGCCTTGTAACAGAGCAAATCCGTGTGGCAAAGTGCTGGGCAGAGAGAATCTGTCCTCAGAGGGACAGGGAAGAGACAGGCTATTGCTCTTTGGTCGGATTTTTGGCTCTTGTTTTGTTAATTTTGTAGGAGATGAAAGGTGATTTGAATTTATAAACTGAAATCTGTTGGGTTCTAGCATTTAAATGTACCTGAAAAATCTGTTATTCTGAGATTTGTTAGCTTTGCCTACACACAGTACCTTTTTATTTTGTTTTCCTGAATCTGCCTGTGGATCTTTATAAATAATTGATCATTTTTCCTTTTTGAGGTTTAAGCCTGTTTTTTTATGTTGAAGAAAATGTCGAAGAGACCAAATAAATTGATGTTCCTGTTTACAAAGCTGAAATTGTACTAGAAAGTACTAGAAGAACTTCTAGTTTTCTATATTGTGTCCAGTACCTCCTTGATGCAAGTTGAAAAAAATTAGACCGAAAATAAGATTAAATATTGTGACTGTACTTTCTATATTTACTGAGCTTTGTGTTCCCTGCTTTAAGGACTTTTACTCTATAGAGGAAATGAAAACTGGGATTCTGAGTGAAGAATTGGATTCCATGAGCTGGAATTCCAGGAGAAACTTTTCTTCTTGGTATCAGCTCTACAAATTCAAAATTCTTCAAGAGAATCACTCCTTTTGGCGCGTATTTCTTGGTCTCTGCTCCCTGTGTTTACAAAGTGGAGCTGTCCTACTTGCTTTCTTCACATTAGAGGCAGTCAGCCTCTTGGCAGGATGAGGAAAGGTTGTCTCCAATTACAGTTTTTTCATGCTAATGCTGCTTTCAAATATTGCTAATGATCCAACAATTATTTCAAACCATCCTTTCAGTTTCCTGTGACCTTGTGTGCTTCCTTATTGCCTTTTGCAGCTAGATTTTGCATTTGAAGATACAGGCAAAACAAGAGACCAGGATCCATTGATTTTGAAAGACTTGCACAGCTCTGGGAGCAAAGCTGAGCAGGTTCGTGACTGACATTTACAATAAGCCCCAATATACAAATCTTGAATTCTCCCAGCTGAGAGTAGGTGTAAATTAAGGAGGTGTGACTACTGTGAGATAATTTAGTCTGTTGACACCTTTCTGTGGTCTACATGAAATCTTCTGGTTGGATTCATGATAAAAAGTGGAGCTGTGGAGGCAAACTTGGAGAGTCCACGTGCAGAAGTTTAGGATTTATTGTATTCCTTAACTAGGAAGTTTAGGACTTATTGTATTCCTAAATAATACAATTTATGGGCTGCCCTTGGGAAGACTCTGGAAGAGAGTAGTAATTGCTCACTGTTTCTATATGATAAAGGATGGTTAACTTTCCTTATGCACTGTAGAATATTTTCCAAAAAGCCAATATTTTTAGGAGGAGTCAAGGTAGTGAGGGTACCAAACCATAATAAGTATGGGTGACTTAATTATTCTGGATTATGATGGGGTTCTGTTGGGAACTTCAGTCACTGCTGCATGAAACAAAGGTGGGTAATTGTTCTGGAAAAGCATAAATCTTGCAAGACTGGATATTTAACAGCAAGAGTTTCTTTGTCTGGGGATGTATACAGTCACTACGTAAAAGGGACTCTGCCAAAGAGAATAAAGCACCCAGTGTGCTGCCTTTGTGGAGTGCAGAGATAATTTCAAGCACAAAACTAGTTTTTTATCAGGGTGGAGAATGCTGAGAGCTGCGGACAATGGCAGAGAGACTTTTATTGTGTTTCAGCTTAATGATGCAGCAGCTCAGGAAAGTCAGTGTTGAATCAGAGCTGCTCTGTAATCATTTATCAGGGTCAGGAGAAGGGTGTTCTCTGCAGAGAGAACATGCTGTGCCTGAGATCCAGGGCCCATGTTGCTGGCCAATATATGCGTGCTCTTCCAGGATAACCTTGCATAAGAAACAGGAACAAGGGATAAACAATTTGCTGTCCTTGGACTTGGGCTGCTGCTGCAAAGGATTTGAATGACACTTTTCCATTGCACAAATGCCTATCTTCCAAGTAAAACTTGTTTACTTTGGCACATTGGAAAATATGTGTATGGCAAATTCCTAAGAATCCCAGCGTGAAGGAAGCACCTCAATGCTCAATGCACTTCCAATTAAAAAAGAATTGGAAATCTAGACAGACAAAACCACCCAGGCTCTGGCATTACACCTGTCCTACCACAGGCCCTTGGTGATATTTGTCATCACTAAGAAAAAAAAAAGGAATGCAAGTGTTTAAAGTCCAAATGCGGTAGCAATAGCTAAGAAAACAACACTGGGATAAATTTGACATGGAGGGAAAACAGAAAGCCAAACATTAGTGTACTTTTAGAAGTGACAAAGAGAAGCATTGAAGCTGGGACTCTAAAGTCTTTGGAGAAGGGGTCTAGAGAAGAGGAGCCATGGTGACTATAGCAATGCATTGTTCTTTGACCTTGAGCAAGTCTCACTGAGCACAAAAATTTGCAAAGACAGTTGGATAATTCCAATTTTCAGAGGTTGGATGGTTATACCTACCCTTAGAGATTCTCAATGATCTCTCACCAAGGGAATAAGAGGATTTAGCACTCCTCTATTTTGAGGAAATGTAACTAGTAAAATGATGCTAGAGCATAATGGAGAGTGACTAAATTCACCTAGTAAATGACATGGGAAATTAAGAAGCTAATGGCTTGCTGCCATTTACAGGAGAAAACATTTAGGAACTGTTTTCTTTTTAGTAGAATTCCTTCCAAGTTGGGAAAGTGGTTTTTCTAGTTTTGTAACTTTTTTCTTTCTTCCTTCTTTTTCCCTGAAGGGACAAAGCACTTGGTCCTATTATCAATCTGAAGGCTATGATCTGAAGGCTTATGCTCAGGGGGAGCTGAATACAGTGAAGGGCCATGGTGTTTTGTGGCATTCCCCTTGCTTGTTGTGCAGAGAGGAAGACTCATGGAATGATCTGCTCCTACAAATGAACCATGATTTTGGTACTGCAGTACTGATTGTCTGTTAGCCAAGCAGTAGCTCTGGCCATTTGATCTTGAGAGACCCAAACTGGTATTCTAGGAGAGAAAAAGTGGTCACAGAGAATATTTTTTTGAAGTGAGAGACCACAGGATAAATCCTCCTAGAAAAGAGCCTGTGGTCCCCCTCCTCTGTCTGTAAGGCCGTGTAGAGTGGCACATTTGCAAAGAGATGGGAGAAAATGGAGATGGGGGCAAAACTCGTGAGGAGCAGGAATTTAACTCTGCCTGTGGCTCTGATGGGAAGAGGGAACATAATCAGAAAAGCATGAGGGCTATTTGTCATGGCACTCACCAGCACTTCTCTCTAAGAGCAGCTGTAAAGAAGCAGAACAGCAGTGTTACAGGCAAAGGTTAACAGTGGTTAACCCCAGATTTTGCTAATCGCCAGTGTCCTATTCCTCATCTGTGCCAGCAGCAGAAATGCATGATGCTTAAACACTCTCTGGGAGAGTGAAACCCTCTTAGTTTCAGGACCACAAGACACTGAAAATAAAACTTCTGTGGTCATTAAGAATATTCAACAGAAGCCTAGTGGATAACTTGCTAAAATCCTGGTGACGTCCTAAATATATCTGAGAGATAGAAGACTGCTAAAAGTCATAGCTACAAATCAGCCTTCCATGCATCATGTAAAACTTTATAAATCATATAGAGGCTTTATAAGAATTTGTCCTGTGTCAGATAGGCTAGGCTGAAACCTGTTAGGAAGCAAGTTACAGGGCTATCAGTCAGATGTGCCCAAGGAATAAGAATAGCATTTAGGAACTCCAGGGAAATAAAGAGCTGTGGTAACTGAGCCCTTAGAGGAGTGCTCCAAAGGGAGGGAAAAGAAGAAAACAAAAATTACATTAGCTAGTAGCTTGACAACTTTTGGCTTGAGGGCTAATTCTTCCAGGAAGTTTCATGCAGATGATAAATTGATTTTATTGTTTTGGAGATAGTCTTTCCTTTAAAGAGAGATACCATTCCAGACATTTTCTTCTTTATAAGTACAGCTTGTGCAAATGAGGAAAGCTCTGTTTTTAACTGGAACCTGGGGAGCCTGTTTTGTAATTGGAACAAACAGCAGAGGAATCCCTAATGCTCATGACACTAGTTATTCCGCACAGGGCTTTCTCTGTTACCAAAATATCCATGTTTGGCCTTTTTCTGAAAGGTGGGGAAGGGGCTGAGCATCTGTTGAATGCTGGTGGAAAGACAGATTCAGAAGGTAAGGTCACACATGGGTATGTCAGTCAGGAAATAGAGTCCTGATATGATTTGAGGTAGTTTGATTTGAGGCATGGCTCTCTGACTTGCCCTATGGCAAACAGCAGTGTTAGAGCCCCTTGCCTCACAGGGGTACTGTAATGATCAACATTTTCTGAAGAATTTGGATGTCAAAGGTGACAGCAAAGAAAAATAGATATTTGTGAGGTTTGTAATGTATTGAAATGTATTGCAATGCATAAAGTCTGTTCTTACTTACCTGTGGTAAAATGAGCTCTAGCATGTAATGAGAAGATCTGAAACCAGATCTTTTTAGTTATTAAAGTTATGTGTTTCTGGCCCTTCCCCCCATCCTTCTGATATACTGTTGTTATAGCAACAGTGTTTCTATCAATAGATTCATCAAAACTACTGAAGCTTCCTTGCACTTTTACCTGTTTTGGCTCAGTGAAGCATATGTTTATTTTTTTTTAACCAGCACAAATATAATCACAATTTGGAGCAGTACTTCACTTGCTGAAAGAGGGTTGTGACAAAATCATCACACCTGCTGTTAAGTACTGCTTTTTTCTTAACACAACCTGTATTAAATAACAGTTCTTATTACTGTACTACAGCAGCAGTGTTGTATTTCCTCTTTAATGTTCTAGAGTTGCACAAACAGGGCTTCACAGCAACTTTCTTGCAACTTTTAATAACCATGGACCAATGGAACCGGGTGTGATCAAGTTCACACGTAATTTACCACGAAGGATTAGATTTCATTTGGCTGTCACACACCCTATTTATAATCATCTGCATTGCTCTGAGAAGGGGCTCTGGAAGGAGGAGCTGTCTTGGATATCCCAGGACGTGCAGTCCTGCACACAGCATTCCCAGAGCTTGCTGCTCATCCCCTGCCACACCCAGGAGCAGCAAAGTGGCACTCTGACAGGATCAGGGACGAGGCACGAGCAGTCCCAAAACAACAGATGGCACTAAAGCCTTATTGGGTCTCCTAACCAAGAGGAATGGAGGTGTGTGACAGTGCAAGCTTCCAGATGGCAGGCTGTAGAAAAGACAGTTTCATGTTCTGCTCTTGTGAATGCTTAGCACTGCACATCCCAGAGAGGTGTAATTGTTTAGAGGGGGAAGGTGTTTTAAATTATTTTGAGGGACGTTTCACTTGTTGGATGTGTTTACTCAAGTTGCATTATGAAATATTTTGTGGATAATTTTACCCACATTTGTGTCATTCAAGAGCTTGGTGGTCAGTTCTTTTCCTTAGCTGTGCGTGAAGTCTTGGTTTTTACTGCCTTGAACATACCAGTTCCTTTCTGTAAAAATGTCTAGAAAGCATCTCATGACCTAATATGAAGATGTCCAAAACTTGACACATTGTAAGAACACTTCATATTGGGCTGTGTCTTTAATTTTCTTTTGTTTGGGAAACATTCCTCGAAACAGATTTCACATGAAATGTTGTTTCAGTCTGAGGGCTTGAAAACCCTAATCTATTAATTAATTGTTGACTAACACAGGGCTCTGGTACTTCCCCCTTTTATAATATGAAAAATGTAAACTATAGCCTGGTGTTCAAGAAATATATTTATTTCTATTATATTAGTCTTAGAATAAACCTTAGTGAAAGAATGATCTTGGGACTTAGTAATTTTGTATCTAGTGATTATTTGCTATTTTTTGCTTGTTAATAAGCTGGGGTTTTTTCACTTTTCTCATACTCATTTTCTCCTTATTGGTGGTGAGGGATTGGCTGAAACTAAGGGGAGATAACTCACTTTAGAATGTCCACCCCCACAAATTGTTTTAAAAAAGACAGCAGCCATCATTGCACATTGCTTGGAACTCCATTTGCAACTAAAGTGTTCTAGGTGTGTGCTGAAATACTCATGTGTTTTAGGGTTTGGAGAGAAAGGGAGGCCATATTGAGATATAGATTAATTTTTTTAAAAAAGGCTATTATATACTGAACAAAGGCATCTGAAGATATTTACCTGCTCATTGTTTCATAAACTGTAGAACTTTTGGTCCCTACATGGGCTTTAGCAGTTAATGAGCTCTTACTAGCACTGGTCTCAATAACCAGATTTTATGACTTTAATGTACAATTTCAACATACAAGAAGCAGTTTGAGGACTTATTTTCTTTGCCTCATGCTTTCAGGCCGTATCTATGCACATCAGTAATTCAGTGCACCAGCAGTCAACCAAACAGTAGATGAAAAAAAAAAATGCTGATAACACCTTTACATCTTTACATTGAGCATTGCCTGTCAGGTTTCTGTGGGACAAGATTTAGGCTGGCCTTCTGAACTGAGGGCTGGCATCTAATGGGCTTGGAAGCTGCTCAGAGATTCAGTCCCTGCTTGACTCTTCTGTGCCACTGAGGCTTGGGTGTGCAGTGCCTGAGTGCTCCAAGAGGAGATGCCTTCATTGCCTTCACACCCTGTAGGTATAAACAAGCTGCTACAAAGTGTATTGTGTTTTTCTCAGCCTCTGTGTGTTTTTAACCACATTTCCCATTTCCTTTCTTTGATGGTTAAGCCAATCCTTGTGTATATGAGGAAATGGGACAATCATAACCTGCTCTGATGGATTCCTGTACTGGATGCTTTAGCAGTAGCACAGTGACTTTAGGAAATCTTTAAAATGTACAATAATCACTTAGTGAAAAAATTAATAGCTTTTAAAAAACCAATTAAATACAGTTCTGTCATTAGTAGTATTCATCATTCATTGGCATTCACTAGCTGCCCCAGTTGGTTTGCATTGCAAATTAATTTAATTTTTCATGGATAGCTATAAATGTGTATGAGCTATGTTATTCATATGTAAATATTCTTTTGATTAAATCCATCTTTACTTGCCAATGCCCTAAAATGCTTTGATGTTTAATATTTTTCAAGCTTGTGGGCCAGCATTTTAGCCATACTACATTTTTCAGTAGTTTATGTCTGCTCCCACAAAGCCATTTCTCCTGAATAAAACTATGCAACACTTCCTGTATCTATCTTGGATCATTGGTTTCCTATATATTAGATTTTATTGTATGCTTGATTGGAAATGCTGCTTTGATGGATTTCTTTGAATTACTTGGAACACTTTCAAAACCATTTTTTTCTCTAGGTTAAAATTGAGATTATAATAACTTCTGAATTCTGGCAAGAGAGCTCTTCCACATTCTTATATGCTGTTCCCAAGACATTTATTAGTGGGCCACTGATTTATAGTCAGAAGGCAGCTTTCTCCCAAGAGAAAACCATGAGATACTTGTTTGACAATATTATGCTCATGACGATATTGGTGAATATAAGGATAAACTTCCATGTTTAAGCAGCACAGCTGACTTGGAGGCTAACTGCCATCACCTTACAGAAGTCTTTCATTTCCTACTGTTTTTGGGACCCAGTCTCTAAGAGCTGGCTTGAAGAATGCAAATGCTCATGAACAGATTTCTTTACACAGCATAGTTCAGCTGCTGGTCATCGTGCTGGTGATTCCAGGACTTGACAAAATCACAGTGTCTGCTGGATCTTGCCCAGTAGCTTAATTAAGGAGGCTAGTTCACCTTGCATCCTACTGACCATGTGCCAGAGAGAAAAGTGTCTCACCCCTAAGCAAAAGGATGTGTGTGCTTTTGGGCAATAAACCACCAGAAGGCATAAGGACTAAGAACACAATTTTTCTCATCTCAGTAGAAACTCATCATGATTTACATTTCTCATTTAGATGTAACTAAGAAAAAAAATGAGGCTCTGAGTGTCTTAGAAGACATTATCCAATTGGAGAAAAGGTTAGGTTTGCACATCTATGGTCTATAATAGTACTTCTCTTCCCCAGCTACTGTTGGTCAGACTTGTGTGTGTGAAATGCAAATGCAGATGTGGGAGAGTAAGGGAGAATGTCATATCATAGAACAGATTTGAGCAGGAATAGGAGTGAATATATTCAGAGAAAACTTGTCCATTAATCACTCACCATTATAGCTTTTTCAGCTGCCTTTCATGTCTTCACATGCATTTCCTAAAAATATTTTCTTTATGAATGTAATTGTAAAAAGGCTAAATGTAGGCTGTTGGTAATGCTGTGTTCAGAAGCACAACACTTAATTAGAATTAAAGCAATAAATGTGTATCTGTCTGAGAAATGGACACAACTGATTGTAATGGTAATGAATCCATTGTTATTAAGAGGTACTTAACAAAACTGTGTTTACCTTGTGAAGGCACAAGCTGCACACTTTAGCTCTCAAAAATTACTCTCTTTAGTTCTCTATAAAAAGGATTTTTATCTTCCTTTAGACCTTTCCAGTTCTAGCTCTTCCTGGCAAATCAAATTTAAAAGCTGCGTGTACAGTCTTAGATAAACCAATTAACACTGTTTTTACATTAAACAATATGTTTTAAGTTAGAACAACTGGAATAAACTTGTAAAGAGCTTGAGCTTCTCAGTCTAAGAGACTTGGAGTGCTAATTTTTGTGTCAGTGTAGCCTAAGAGCTGTCACAGACCCCTGGTAGAAAGAGTGCAAGGCTGCCTTTGCCCCCTCTACTGCTAGCTCTTCCCAATTTCTATCCTTGCAGCTGTATGATGGAAATAATTCCTTTCCTGCCACAGCCCCCCCACCTCTCTGTATTACCTCCCTGACTATCCCAACATTTTGTAAGATAAACCTTACAAGGATGTGAGTGTCTAATCTGAACAGAAAGCCTTGCATGTAATTAGAAATAGCTATGTACAAGCCTAAAGGGAAAAATTTTAGTTAAACTTATGTATGACTTTTGCTGGAAAGCAACTTGCCTTTTGGGCATTGATTGATATATGTGTGTGACACAATAACATCCTGTGCACCCTCCTTTCTGGGCAGTTTTCAGTCATGGTCCATTAAAGGACCTCTTGCTTTATTATTTAAACTCTCAGGTCAGTGCAATGTGGGACTAAAGGAAGCCACAGATGAACACTTCTGCTGAACTCCTCTTGGATATGTGCTGCTCAGTGCTATTCTGTGTTTCTTTAGAAACCCCCTTGGTCTAACTTTATTCCAGGCATATTTGCATGACAGTAATGACATCTCAAGTACAAAAAACAGTCTTCTACCTGCCAACCACAGTGTCACAGCTGCCCCATTCCCTGAAGCCCTGTGACCTGTGGTTTTACTCTAATGCTGGTGAGGGCTATTGAGGTGAGTTGTCGGCATCTGGAGTCCTTCCTCCTAGGTTCCATCCTTACCCTAAGTTCTACTTCTTACCCCAGGGTATGCTTGGTTTCTTTTTCATCTCTCTGCAACACTTTTCTTCAGTGTTTTGCAGCTCCGTACTGCATTCAAATCTGCTATATATGGCCATCTTCCTGACGTGGGTTAATATTTCTTTTGTTACTTATAAGCTAAGAATTTTCCACGTTTCTTCTGTATTTCTTTAACTGAGCACTAGTGGGTTGTTTACAGCTGTGGATTTCCTAGTGCCAAGCCTGTGCCCTGTCTTTTGTACTGTACCTGGTTTTCCATACTGCATCCTGTAACTGAGCTTCCCCAGGCCTCTGCCATCTCAGGCTGTGTTTCCCTGTACCATGTTCTGTTGGTCATGGAATCATGGTGGTACCAAGATACACAGATGTAAAATGAATTAGCCGTGGACACCTAATTAATTAGGAAAAAAAAAATCTTGTTCCAGGAAACTAAATTAAGCTAAAATTAAGTTGTAGGCAGGTCAAGGTAGGTTCAGATAGAGGAAGGCTGGTAAGTCTCAGTCCTCCAAAGTCAGCAGAACAGTTATGGGCTGTTCTAGCAATGGCAGTAGCATATCAGAGGGCTAGCTGGATACTGCATTGTGAAGATGTCCTGTGACAATTGAATGTGCTAAATTAAGACAATTGTTCAAAAGCTGTATTCAGTAATAATTGTTCTTAAAAGTGGCAACAGCTATGGGAGGATAACTTTTGGTATTTTCACAGTGATTCTGTAACTTACTAGTTTAAATTCTCTAAAACATCAATTTCCATCAGTGTGGTGTCACTGCTGACGATTACTCATCTGATCCCCCTGGATACCTTGAAAGGATGTATGCTCCTATGAAAAATAATTCATCAAAGAAGTTAAAAAAGTTTATGTGACACACTTGGCAATTTCTTAGCCAGTCTGCAGAGTCTGAGGAAGTGCAGGCAGCTGACAATGGAAGGCGGTGTGGGTAGGTGCTGTAGCTTGTGGCTCAGTCTGTGGTTTGGGAATTCTGTGCTCTCATATCACCTTTCATTTGCTGTCAGGTTTCTCCTGAAAGGATACTTGAAGTGCAAAAATGGGAAGCAATAGTTTCCCAAGTTATTCTCATGCCTGATTCTCTGAAATAAGGGAGAACCAGGAGTGTTAATTTAAAAGCGTAATGCTATGCAGACAAAGCAAGTGATGCAATCTCTTATGGAACCAGTGTTCAAAGTTGTACACAGACATGAGAAAAAAGGCAAAAAAATCCCTTGGTGGAACATTACTGTCGACCTTAAGACAGGCTCCTTTCAGGTGCTTCTTATGTGCTTTGTGTGAAAGTGAAGAAAATTTATAAAGAATTGTTTTCAAAAGCAGGCTAGAAAAGGTTCACTTTTCTTTTGTCCATAGCAGGTTGTGTTTTTCCCTAAGACTGCTACTCTTCCTGCTGTCTGATGCTGCTGCATGCTGTCGGAAAGAACACTCCAAAACCAAGATTTTGTCTATAAATGTCCAAAGTAAATATTTCAGCTGTTTAGAGGTGTTCCCTGACAGACATGTTTTTATCTACTCTTTTTAACCCTACTTAAGCTATATAAGAACACTGCCTAAGAAAATCCTTGATGCCCACCTAATGTTAGCTGACTTGATGAAAGATGTGAAGAATAGAGCTGACCTGGATTTTGGGGCCTGATAAAATAAAAACTCTCTGAAGAAGCTGCTTTCTTTCTTTTGAGCTAGTTTTAAAGTTGGATTCACCTGACAATAAAATCTGGCTGTACCCTGGTTACCTGCAGCACTATTGTAAGCAAGAACAGGTATGCTGAAATGCTCTCTTCACTGACCTAAGATGTGGAAATGGCTATTAGGATATCCTGCCAAAGGAGAGGAGATTCTTCATCTCATCCACATTGCATTTGAAGGCTGAAAGTGCCACTGTGTGGTCATGGCAGAGCTCTGAAGGGGCAAAGACCTACGCCTGCTTTCTGCAGTGGGTTCTGCAGTCAGTTCTGCAGTAACCATGTGTCAGGGGAAAAAGTGAGGGCTCTGTTCTCTCTTCCTGCCACAACAAGCTACACTCGTGGGAGTTCTCCCAAACAATGCCATGTAGCAAGGCCAGACCTTTTTTTGGAATGCTGAGTAGGTCTTTAGCTATAGGTCTTTTGCTATGGTTTCCAAAGCCAATTTCATGCCATACATGTGTTCCTTTGGTACTGATCAAAATGTATCTCAAAATGGCACTTTGATTCAACAGTATCTGAAATATGAATATTTAGGAAGCTCTCTGATTTTTATTTTGGTTCACTGCAACCAAACACTAAACCTATGCATTTTATTTATGCAATTTAATTTTACATGAACGCGTAGGGTATAGCTTCTTTTGTCTCAGGGAAGGGAAAAAGGGAGTTTACACAGAAGCTCAGGCAGAAGAGGTGGGGACCTGTTGAACCTCTGGTGCTGGTCTCCTCCTGACAGCAGATGAAGCTGATGGATTTTGGTGTCCTTTCTCTTGTCCAAGCTTTTCCCAAGGTCTCAGACTGGCCCCTCCTGCAGGTCCTTGTCAACGCCTTGGTGACAGTTTTGGTCCAAAATCAGAAAAAGCCGAATAGTGCAAGAAAAAAAAGCAAAACAGAAGCCACCAAAAAGATTGCTGCTGCAGCCTCCAGGCCAGGGGAAGGGAAAAACCCCTTGTTTAAGATAGCAAAAACTAACCTAGCTAGGCAACAAAATAATGTCCGGCCCGCGCCGCAACAAGCGCACTCCAGAGTCTTTGAACAAAGCTCATGCTGGGCTTCCCAGGCTCCTGCCCCTCTCCCTAAGATCCACCTTAAACTACATGGCCATTCTGGGCATAAAGCAGATGAGCAAGAATAGAATATCATGAAATCACCCCAAGACAGTGAATTAAAACATGTTGGTTAATAGGGTTACTATGAACTCTGGGGAGTGCTTAAAATGGCTCTTGATCCATGCCTTGATTAATGGAAGGTCATTGCACAATTTAGAACAAATTTCTTTCTCTCAAGTTTGAGTGCTGGTTTTCATGGTGTTGTGTATCTCATGCTATCTAGTATCTTTTCCCTGTAAAAAAGGAAATTTTTGGATCACTCCAGCAAAAATTTACAGAGGGCTTTCCTCCTTCTGAACACAACGCACATTCCTTAATATAACATGAGCTACATTCTTATCCTATTGCTGTGTAGACAAAACTGTCAGTCTTCAATTATATAATCGACTACATTTTACTCATTACTTTTGAAAGCTATAGGAAGAAAACATAGCACATCCTAACATGGATCCTAACTCTTGTCTTTTTATTCCTCTCAGACTCAGTTATTAAATACATGGTCTTGAATAACTTGTAGAAATTTAACTTATATTTTGTATTTTTAACTCAACTTTCAGCACTAATCACTCGAGCTTTGCGAGAAACAGCACACTGAAATGTTTGTGAAATAACCTTACTCTGACTTCAGCTTTCTTAAAATAGTCTCCCAAACATGGATAAACATCAGATGCTGTCAAACAGACCTCCCCTGCTAAGTGTTTGTAGCTCTGGTTAACACAAATTTACATGAGGAATTTGAATGCCTGCTTCAGGCATTATCTGTCTTGCTTATAAATGCATGTTGTCAGATGTGTATTGATTAACCTCCCATAGGAGATGAAAAAGGAAAAATGTTGGTATTACGACTGATGTGGAAGTTTTCATTACTAGGACTGTTAATTTCTTAGATTATTAACTGAGTTTCTTACTTCCTTAGAGCCATAGGATTTCAGGGCAAATACATCACTTATAAGAGTAATTGGTGGTGTGTCACCTTACAAACACCAAAAAGGAGCTTGTCTCAGTATGACAGGGGATCCTTCATCAAATTCAGTATCTTTTTCACAGGTGCAATCCACTGAACATGCAGAGTGATGGTCTTTCCTTTTGTCATGTCACTTCTTTCAGAAGTACATATTTCAAAGGGCAATCAGAGAGAGCTCACCCTAGCAGGTCTGTAAGTGTGGATGGAGTCCATGCATGGTGTTTAAAGAATTTATGAATGATGCTTGTCTCTCTGTTCCTGGAGCTTGGCCAGACAGAGCTGGTTTCCCTGTGTTATACTAGTGACAGTGACTGTGCTTCTGGAGAATGTGCTGAGCCAGACCTATGATATCAGGAGGAGCAGCACCTGCAATCCCAGTACTGGCATTCTGTCAGCACATAAGTTGGTATGGTTCTTTTTGTACGTCCTTCACTTCTTTTTATTCCACTTGGGGTTTGCCCACATTTAAACTATTTTAAATTCTTACAGTTTCCTGTCTCAAGAAGCTTGATCTTAAAATTTAGCAGCAAGTATTGCAAGATTTCCCCAGTGGACCCCCCCCAGAGGCTGCAGTGGCAAGTGAGCAGTTTTTTATATGTACTTTCATATTTAGATCAGCTTTATGTTGATTGTAACCAGCTCTGTTTCTCACAATCCCTAACTGACATATTATATTTTTCCTCCTTCCATTTTAACACAAGCTCAGACCTTGCACAAAGCCACTTTTCTATGCTCATGCTCTATTCAATACTGAGTCTAGATGTAGATTCACACATTTTAGTAAGTAGGGTTTTCCAGCCTCCTTAACCACTGTACCATGACAAATCTGGCCCTTGTGATGAGTTTCTCCAATGTTGTTAAATTCAGATCTGATCAGCTAATGGGTAGTTTCCTACACCCAGAGGTGCAGAAGATTTTTGGTTATTGAAGTCAAGCCAAACTGGAATGGAATGCATTATTTAACAGATTTTGGTAGATCATTGGCTCTTCAAATGGGTGGCCTGGAGTCACTTCATTGTCCCAGCAGACAGATCATCTCAGACCTTATCCTCTCTCTTATTCTCTATTTGAAATAGTGGCAGAAATTTGCAAGCTCTGCCCAAATGTGCTGTTCTCACAGTCCTACCGCAGAAGCCATGGATGTGTGAAGTGCCCAAAACTCCTGTAACACACCAGTCACACTTTTCCTGTCACTAGGAGCCTGTCTTGTGAAGGTGATGCACAGCTCCTGGGAGATGCACTGCTCAAACCCTTCCCCTTCTCACTGAGCAGCCAGGCCAGGTTGGGTGGAGCTGCTACTTGTGAAAATCAGAACCACATTAGAAAAGTTCACAGAGAACAGAGAACTGCATCCTGTGAGAAGCACCCCATGCCATAGCAAAAACACTCTCCCTGAGCAAACTGAAGAATATTTTTAAAAGTGACAAACTGACTAAAACCTCTATGTTTTGTCTCCCCATGCTGTCAGTGAGAAGGAAAGAATGGCTGGGGTGGGGAGAAAGGTTTATTTTAGTTCTCATTATCTGCTTTTAAATTCTGTTTATACATTTTTCTTTATATCTTTTAAGTTTTGGGCCTGTTTTGCCCTTAGAGTGTTTTCTCCTTATCCTTATCTCACCCCACAGGCCTTTTAATTGTTCTTTCCCCCTCCTCTGTTCAACTGTAGCAGAGCAGAATGAGTGAATAATTTTTTTTTTCATGGGTACCTGGCTTTTAGCCAATGTCAACCCCCTGACACATTTATCATGACGTTTTGCTAAACGGCATGTTTTTGCTCAAGCATGTAAATGTCAAGGAGTAGAGCTCCTAGCAACCAGTTAGCAAAGATATTTTCTACATGAAAAGAAGGTTCATAGAGTGTGTTGGAAGAGGTGTGTTAGTGCTCAGTAGCTGACCCAGTAGCCATCTTGGGTAGATAGGCTCTTCCTTACCTCTTTTAGTTTAGTTATTACCTTAGGAAAATAATACCTGGCATGATAGGTGTGCTCCAACAGGATGTTTTCCAGTTAGCTCAGATCTTTCAAACCAATTTTTTATGCAGGGAAGGTGGTGGGTGGACAACTTTCAAGATTAAATCCTCGTATCATAAGATAAGGCCTGATAGTCATCCAGTCCATTTTTTCTCTCTGAAGGCAGCATTTGTGTCATGCCCTAACAAGAGTATTTTTTTGTAAAAATTTCCTTTGATGGAAATCCTGCCTTCCCTTTGATGATTCATTTAGAAGAATCATTGTCCTTTTGATAGAGAGACCTTTGGTTCTCCTTTTCTTCAGAGGTAACCTGATTTTTCATTTGTGAAGATTTAAGCCTCACCATCCTGTCTTTGCTCACTCTGGGTGTGGAGAACACACAGGATTGCAAGAAAGGCTGTCATGGTCTAACACTGCAGTCTGCCTCCAGCAACAATCACAGCCAGAGGCCTGAGCAAGGGTTACAAAGTTTTCCATTTGATTCTTCCTCTCCTCGGGACAATTTTTTTTTCTTGGTTTTTGTTTTGAATGCTTTTCCATCTCATTTATTTTCAGATGACCCCTCTTTAAACTGCACAGTCATTGTAGACTCTCCCAGGTCTTGTTTTCTAGACTTCTGACCATTGCCCAACTGATCTGTGCCTTTCTGCTGTGGTTTGAAGGCAAACTTTTGGGAGGAATTAATTCCACACAAACATCTTGTGAGACATTCCAAGTCAGAAGCACAATTTAATAGGAAAATTACAATACAGGCAAATAGCATCAGTGGGAAATTCATCTTGTTCTTAGCTAGCCTAGCTACATGATCTAAGCAGGGGGCAGTATGACTTTTTGCTCTGATATTCTGAAACAGAAATTGGAATAGAAAATCATCCTCAGTACTGGGCTGTCTGTACTTCCACGGGGGCATTTCCAATGATACAACTGCTTCCTTATCCTGACATTTTCTTAGAATCTTCTTTATTGTAGCTATCAGTAGGCTATTTACTAAGCAATGTGTAGTCTACCAATTCTGTGCAAATATTTTATTTCATGGTAAGGAGAGTTTAAAAATCAAAATGAAACCAGGCAGGCAGGTATTATGTTTGGAATCTTCAGAATTAGCTTCTCT